>JAQIXT010000376.1:0-39165 GCA_034700445.1 Stenotaenia linearis
TTTTTAAGATCATTAGATATTTTAAGTGATTCTGCTGATTTTACTCCTGTTTTTATGTATCTTAGGGTTTGTGGTGCTTTTTTAAAATTGTATTCGAGTTTGCTTTTTACCGATATGTTTTAGTGTATGAAAGTTCCATACAAAATATCGGCCCATTTAACCGGAATCCAATGTATAACAAACACCACATCCTCTTCTGAAAAAAAAAAATTTAATCTGGATTAATCAATCAATGAGATACCTTATACAATAATTTAAAAGTTTGAATGAAACCCTTCCAAATACATTTTTCAAAGCCAAATCCAGTTTAATCATCCAATCCATTCAATAACATCATAAAAACCTAAGTAAAAAATCTAATCAACAACCCATCCCCCAAACCCTAAAAAAAAAAAAAAGAAGAGAAAAGAATCAACAATAAATTTTTAACTAACTTCCTTAATCAAATCAAAGTGACTCCATTTTTTCCATTCCCCCTTTGTTAGTTGGCAAAGGAAGTGTGAGAAGAAAATAAAAGTGTGAGGTTGAAACCACAAAATGAAAATCAAAACGGATAATTCAGAAAATATGTGGGCACTTGGATGAGCTATGATTTCTTCAATTTCCACGCATCGGGCTCTGCCACTTCCATTCAACTGAAAGAAGCGTCTAGAATTTTTATACAACTGGAAAAATGCCAGAATGGTTTTCCCTGCTCTCAGATACAAAGACCATCCATAACTCGATGCTTTATTGCAATGAACATCAAGTGTCGGCTGCCAGGATGTAGAGTCAGACAAAACTGTTCATTTTCCGAGTCCATTTCTGTACACAAATCCAAAGCCATGTATTTACATTTTTTTCTCTCGGCTTCAAAACCTTTCTCGCTCAGCCTCGTCTTCCCAGGCATTCCCGTGTAAATCTTCTTTGCCTGCCAGCTCTTGTTATGGCATCACGAGCAAACATGTTTTTTAATTATAACTCGCGACCGGTTTTCGCCGAATTTTGTCAACAAAACATTAAAATTCTGTTTATTTAAAAAGCAAGATTAACTCCGGTGATAATTACTTTGCAACGTGGCTGTGACATTTGATTATCTGCACCGGAAGTTGGAAAAAATTTAAAGTGGCAAAACATCCATGTGGTAAATAGAACATTTCCAAACACCTTCTGCTGCTGCAAAGTGTCAACTCTGCATTAATCTCGTCTCTCCAGAGATCCGCATCTGCCCCCTCCATTGTCTGTTCGAACGTCTTAGTATTAGGATCACCTTTAACCTCCACATGAATACCAAGCAACATTTTCAGCACAATTTTTACAACACAGCAGAAAAATCACATTTACAAAAATTTACAATAATTAGATGTAAAAAAAAAAACACAATTATTTATAAATTTTTGTACATCAAATTTTTCTTTTCCCAAAATTAAGTATAAAGACGAAAATAAATATTATGTTAGTTTATTCTGCATTTCTTTCATTTTTCTTATGAAATGTAGGTGTAGGTTTGAAATTTCAATTACAAGTTGTATAGTGCTGTGAATATGAAAGATTCAGCTTTAAAGTTTTGATTTATCATTTCAAACATACAACCAAGCACATCTTTCCATTTGTAAGGGACAAATGGAGCTAAATATGTGAACTATTTTTTCAGTCAATAAAAAATCTTTATTAACAACCTCAAATAACCAAAAAATAACACCTAACGAATAAAAAATGTTTTTTAAATTTTAAAAAACGACTTTAAGTTTACGTAATATATTTTCTTTATCTAATTTAAAATCACGAAACATTAAATCATAAATACGTGTCATGGGTCACGAGCAAAAAGCTTTTTTTCGTGTAATATTTACGATGTTGACAGTTGCGCAATACCGCTTTGCTAACTGTACGTGAAATAATTGTGAATTACACACACATCACCGCGAGCCTAAAACCGAACGGTCAGCTCGAACTACATATTTCTGACTGATAAATTGCGCTGAACAGGTCAGTTTGGCTCGGCTAGGTAGGTTGGTCAGCAACTCGGCATGTCGCTGAATGCAAAGGGATTTTAAAAAGCGTTTTCTTACCTCACTTTTAGTCTACACGTTTCAGACGATCCAGATTAGAAGGTCGGCGAGTGATCGGCTGTCAATTGTCGGTTTCACAGACGAAACTGGCGAGGAACAACCCGTAAAAAGCGAAGCTCACCAGCGCATATGATCAGGCACGGAAGTTGCGGACGCCATGACAGCGAGCGCGACCTCTAGTGAAGTGATGTGAAGACGAGAGCAGATTGGCAAATCAGAAAAGGAGATGGGAGTTTGGTGAAACGAAAACAAGATATAGTTTTTTTTCCTGCGTTTGAAAACGGAATTTATATCGATTTGTTGCGCGAAGATAAAAATTTCTTCTTTAATTTTAATGAAGCAAATTTAATGGTTATTAAGAAATCGCCTGAGGGAAATTAAAGTTAAAAAATTTTAATTATTTAAGTTTTTATAGGAGTAAATTTGTATTGCTATTTTTTTGGATGTTTATTTATATTTGGTTTATATTAAGATGCTTTGACTTGACAAGAAGGGATGGAATTTTTTGGTTGAATTTAATTTCGATTAAATTTTTAATGTCGAACGGGATTGTGGCCAGAAAATAAATATTGTACTTCCGAAGGGCTTATGGAATAAATAGCCCACTTAAAAGCATTGAAAGTTTCTATATGGTGTTTAAATACGTCATTTGATCATTATTAGCCTTTTTTAAAAGAAAATATCGAATAATTTGTCACGATTTGAAGATTCAGCACATTTGACAATGCAGTATTATATATTTCCTACATTTTTATTTATTTTTTCTGAAATTTTTGTGCAATTTTTTACAATTTTAGCTGCAAATCTCTTGATTTCTTTTTTTTCACATTTCCTGTGACACTTATATTCAAATTTTTATACATTTAATACAAATTTTTTACTTCCTGTATCGTAGCCCTTAGACCTCACAATCCAACCTTAGATTTTACATTAACGGCGCACCTAATCTGTTCCTTCACCGTTCGCCTCAAATCGCAAAATTATGACGGCACTACGTACGATACTCATGAGGGCCAGGCGTAAGAAAGTAATGATCGTATTGATAATGGAAACAAAATTCATTCACGCTTGATCCTCTGCCGTTGTTAGCTAATTCGAGTTTATTCTGCCTAAACTAATGTTTGTAATTACTCGTTTGCAAAATCCAGTATAAATATACTGGATTTTGTAAACAGCTAAACAATGAACAATGAATTTAAAATTAAAATTATTTTTTACAAGCTGCTTTAAGTTTACACAAGAATTTTTATGTATATTTATAATACTTAATTAGTAATACAAATATTATGCCTAAACTTTTATCCCCACCAGCAAACATTTATTTATATATTTCATGCAGTATACAATTTTGTAATTCACGCACCAATTCATCCAAGTAACTGTGTACCGAACACCATCTAAATTATAAACAAAGTCATAGTTTAATTTTATAATTAATTCCACAAAGTAAACAATTACACTTTGATATGTTTAAATAAGTATTTCGGCAGACAAGAATTTCAACGTTAACAAATGTTTAAATAAATTTGGCACGAAATTTGTAAAAAAACAAACAAAAAATATAAATGCGGATTTGGAATGGGCGAATAGACAAAAATGAGGTTTAACAGTCGTAAAAAGAAGGTTTTCTAGGAAAAGTGAAGAAAGTAATCCATTGGATGGTGAGAACAAGGAATGCTGATCGGAGCGTTCAAGCGATGAAACAGATTCCGAAGGCCGTCGAATAACGCCTTTGGTGTCGGGTGAGCCCTGCGTTCCTGCATCGCGTTCCTCCCACCTCCCCTCATCCCTAGCCACAACCAAACTGGTTGCTATGGACTTGGGCAGCTGGTTATGGACGGTCGAAGCAAATTCGATTTCATGGTCAAGTGGAGCAACGGTGAAGCGTGTTGCAAAGGGAGAGAAAACTTTGCTTGGGCGCCATTGATTCTTCGGTTGGGACTGATGTTCTTTCCTCTCGTGCAACCTAAGGATTTGTGCCACTATCTCTCACTTATCTGTTTGATGTCAGCTTATCTTTGATAGCAACACAAAGTTTGCTCTGCATCCTACACTTTCAGAGAGTAATGCCTTCTTTTGTTTCTCTTATCTGTTTATTTTTTTCTTAAAGAAAGGAAAAAGAAATCGAAAATGTCGTTTTCACCTTTTTTCCTAATTCCTTGAACTTTTTTGAAAGCTTTTGTGAAATGATTTTTGTGTAACAGAGGTAAATTTTTCATTTAGGAGGAGTGAAGAATCGATTTAAACTTTCGCATTCCACACCGCTTGGATTCAAAAGATATTTCCTTATTCAAAAGAAAAAAAAATAAATTTACCAGCAGTTAGAAACAAAACAAATAAAGATTCAAAAGTTCTATGCTCCACTTGCTTTCATCTCTAGGTCTATACATTTTCTAGCAAACATTTATTTGCCCTGGAGAAAAAGGATTCGCAGATTTGATCTTCTGAGACATCTAAAAGAATAAAAGAAAACATAATAAATAATATTTTATTTATGTTTTAACGCCTTCGGTTCAAAAACATATATTTTTAAGTGTGGATTTTCATTTTGCCCTAAATTTTCATCGGGAGAAGAGATTAAGCGTTCAGGTGGTGAGAAACATAAACGATAGGGGGCAAACCAAAGATTATTCGGGGTAAAAGTTTTCGGAAGATGAAAGCTGCTTTGCAAACATTAGAATGCATGCCGTGAAGTTGACCAGCAGGCGGTCATTCTGGTGGTTGTAATAAGATGCTGATTGGTGAAGAGCATCGACTTCGGTCATTTCGTTATCCCCCAGTGCTCTTTAGCTAGTCGGTGGCCCAAATCGAATCTGAGAGCGAGTTCTCATTCAATTTGCGCCCAAGTTGCCTTAAACGTACTTGCAAGGAACGTGTTGTAAATCCTCTCGAGTTTTGCTTCAATCCTTTTCATTAATAAAGCAGATATATCGCTTAGAGAATTTGTTCATGTTAGAAGAAAAATAGAAATCAGTTATAAGACTAAATGATTATATTTTTATCCAGCGGGTTCAAACCTGTGGAGCGAAACATCGGCCATCCATAATTCATAGTGAAGAATCCTCCTCCCACTTGATGTGCTGCATGCGAGTCGACCTTAGCCACCCGCCACTCCTCAAACACGTGACCTGAGCGAAAACTGACCCTAAACATCCATTCACCCTGACTGAGATAATAAGACAAGCAGTTTCGACCCCCATAATTTGTGCAAATCTTTGATTAAACTGAATTTTACGCTCTGGGAGAATTCGTCGAGCAGGGAAAAGTAGGAAACAAATGATTGTGACATGACAAATGACCATCAGGCAGGTCATTAATCACCTTGATTAAGGCAATTATACGCCAACTGGTGCATTATACAGCATGCAAATGCAATTAATGAATTCAAATATTGATGAGAATTCTTCGTTTCCTACTTTACTTGAAATCCTTTTTCTTTTCTCTCTTTTTTTACACTTGAAGATTGATTGCAACTTCCTGATAATTGCATTTAATCTGGAAATTCGATTTTCTTCGCAGCTTGACGGTTTTAAAACTGAAAACTGCTCGTTTGTTTCGACTCGAGAATTGTTTTCCGATGCTAGCACACCCAAGTTTTCTAGTTTACAACACTAAACCGTTGCTCTTAGCAACTTGAATTGTCCAGTGACTAAGACAAATGCGCAACACACGTCTCTGTCCAAGCTAGGACCGCACAGCCTACTAATAAATTCACTTGTTCCTTATCTCTGCATTTACTCAATCCCAAAATAACAATGTAAAACATCCTGTGGTGACAGCCACTTTTGATAACACTACTTACTTGTTAATAAATGATGCGACGCACGATTAAAATTCATTTTAATCTAGCTAATTGTCACAGTAAAATCAATGTAATCTACATAAAACACCCGTTTACATACTTACTACTTCGTTTTAATTAATTTTTTTTCTTTAATATTAAAATTCTAATTGTTTACAAAAGCTTTAAATTTATTGCGCTCTCGTTTTCCTGGATTTTAAATGGTTTAATTGAAACACATTGTGCAAACATTCGAAAAACCACTGACAAAATTTGTGTTTTTTATCTTTAAAAAAAAAATTTTATTTCCATGGTTTTAGAGAACGTGAAAGCGCCTTAAAGACGGGGATGTTCTTTACCATGAGCGAAACTAATGAGACGGAAGGTCCTAGAAGCAAGTGTCTTTAAAAATCAATTTGCTTCGTCTCACTGGTATTGTATTTGTCCGTTGCACAATACGGAAGAAGAACAAGACTCAGATAGGAAAGGTAACTCGCCAGGGGTTTTGAGGATTGACTCGCTGCCAAAGATGCTCTTTCTTGTTATTTCTCGTTACATTCAACCACTTTGAAAATAAGTAGCATTTCTTCCTTCCTATTTCTAGTCAATACGGTATTTGAAGAGTACTGGCTGTTTCTCAAAGATTCAAGAATATGTTGAAAGTCAGTTTTGATAAAACTTGACAGACAACGCGAGGGGCTAGCAGCAGAAAGAAGGGCGCTGTCAACAATTTCGCTCTTCCCGCCATAAATCTGAGGTCGTGCGGCTTTGGCGGTTATCTCGAGTAAACATGGAACTTTCACTAACCCTTTGCTGTCTTGTATATATTCTATTGCGGACGAATAAATTACCGGGCGCCAGAGGGAGATGATAACTTCCCATGAGTGAGCTTTTCTTCGCAGATAACGGAGCCAGCAGCTCTTGTCAACAAGCGGATTGCAGCGCAAAGCTGATCTTGCAGATGATACGGGCTGCCTTTGCAACTACTTACTTCCATAGACGAGACGAGTGATGTTGATAGTATACAATACTTGTTTGTTACACAAAGAGCTTCTTAACTTTTTTTGACCTTAATGAAACGATAAGAATATAATTACCTCGATTTATGATGAAAGTCCATGCATGGTGCTCAGAATGCGAGTAATTAAGCAACTATGCCGGTGTGTGCATTTTTTCTTTTGTTTCTTGATACGAAAAAAATTTAAATTCATTCAAGGGTCTCAAAGGGAAATGGTAGATGGAAGAGAAATGTCTCGATGTTAGATGGGCAAGTTCCTTCCGTTGGCAGGGGGCGCATTAGCAGGCAAAATTGTTTCTGTTCCCTGCAGGAAAAAAAGACAAAGAAGAGTCTTTATTCTTCAAGTTGACGCGCATGCACATGCCTCTCGTGGCTCTGAGGTGATGTTTATAGCATAATCCTCCATCATTGTCCGGATATAGAAGGAGAATAAAAAAAAGGAAGGAAGAAATAAGAGAAGTACGCACTTCTGGATAGAGAAGAAGAGAGCCAATTTAATTTCCTGCTAAAGAGGAGTTCATGCAAAGGGGAAGTGGAGAATAGCGAAGAAAGAGGAAGATGACAATTTAAAACTCACCTTAATGACACCTTGTGATAATCATTGGAATCAAATTACCTCGACTTTTTTCCTCCTAAGTTAAAGCGCAGCTTGAGCCAAAAGTCGTTCTATACCGTTCGGAAAGATATGTTAAGAATTTCACTGAAAATACTAAACTTTTATTAAAATCTTTATATATTTTTAGAAATAAAGAGTAGCTATTCTAACTTGAAGTACTCTAACTTCAAAAGGTTGCACTTTCTTCTCACTTTTAATTACGGATTGTAATTATTTTTTTTGCTAATTTGCTGAAATTTTTGTCATTTGCGAAGAAAAACTGTTTGTAATATCTATAATTAGTAGCCCTTCTGCCCTTTTGTTTTGTTTTTGGAAGAGGATGTTCCATCATTGTCATTAGACTCCAGTGTAATTACCGTTTGGCCAGCAGTAACGACTTCTGACGAGAGGAAGAAAGCATTTTGCGATCAATGTCCTTTCAACCTTGCGACCTCCTGCAGACGACTTGATGCAGCTTGAAGTCAGCAAAGAACCGGATAAAGATGCGGGTGATACTAAAGATGAACAAGACTCAGGACTTAACTCTCGTCTCAGCAGGCGACATCTGCTGGATTTCTCCTAATCAAACTTCTATGGCTTGATAAAACAGTTTTATTGACCTGTCCATCAAATAAATAGAGACTCTTTCCATGTCCGTTTCCAAATAAATGGAATTTAAAAAGCCTCGTCACATCTCCTTCTTTCTTAAACTCTAGAAAAGTGAATGAAAGAAATTGATGTAATATCTTGATGATTAACACTTTACTTTTTCAAATAACAAAAAATGAATTATTCACTTTACGTTTGACCGAGCACTACTTTTTTCAATAAATACTGTCACAGTAAAACGCGCTTTTATTGAATTTTCCCCCCTACTCTTTCATTGCTCATACAGTTTCCTCCAAAATATTAATAATACCACTTTTCACTAAATTGAGCTCATTTTGTAATCTTGGTTTGTACAGAATGAAGTTAAATATTCCAACTTTATTGATCCTTTTTTCATTTGCTAATCTGAATACGGAACGCATTTTTTAAACAGTTTGAATTACCGCTCTTCAAATTTAAATTTTGAATATTCATTTGAATTAATCATCTCTCCCAGGAGTCAAATAAAAAATGATAATAAGAAGAAATAAACATGCTAAAACAAGAAAGGAGTCAATTATTTTAGAAAAAGTAGAAACCAATTGATAAGAAAACAGTCGAATTTAGATAATCAGGTCATCGGGCACACTAACACGTTCTCACGATGAGAGTATTAAGTGGATTTTCTTCTTACTTAAACTAATTGACAAAAGAGGAACGCTCTAATTACTACGGAAACTGAGGATGCACATGCTTCACGAGAAGGTTAGTGGAGTGGGAATAAGTTTAATTCCGCATTAGTGCGCAGTAGGAAGGGAGAATTTTTAAAAAAAGAAAAAAGGAAAAAAAACTGGGCTTTCAGCATCTTTGGTAGGTGATTAGTAAATCATTAGCATTTGGTCGTCATCTTGTAGCGCCTCTGGTGATTGATAAATTAAGGGAAGTAATTCGAGTTGAAAGGGAAAAAAAATATGCAAAATTATTTCAAAGTGATTATTTCAAAATTGACGGTTGTGATACCATGTATAAAAATATATGCAGAATTTACTCAATTGTATTTACAAATCAATTCGCCTGAAGTGATTTTTTATTTTACATTAAGCAAAAATAATTAAAATGCTAATCGAGCCGATGTTGATCTGCATAGCGTGTAAAAATCTCTCAACAAAATACTTACCTGCCTGGAAAACCTAATGTAAATCAACATCTTCACTTCTTTTGCTTAATTCGGTTTGATCAAAACATGTTTTGCATCGATTCACCAAAAGTTTTGAAGGGAAAAAATAAAGTTTTCTGAAAATATTTTTAGCACAAAGGTATTCATTGAGCGCAATCGCAAACAAACAACCTAAAAAGTAATGTGAGCAGAAAAACTTTGATCTATCATCAATACCATCTTAATGACTCTCCTATAATCTATTTTTACTTTTTTAAAAAGTAATCACATTTTGTATTTATTTTGCTCAAAGGTGAATTTTTCGATCAATTCGTGTGCTCAAATAGAATGTATCAGCAGATTACGTATTCCAAAAGAACAAAATTTGAAGATAAGAATTGAGCGGTAAGAAAGAAGTAAATGAGAAACTTTATCCGTGTAGCCGCAAGGACGAAACGGACAAGTCCATTCCGCTCACTCGCTCGAACTGATGGCCATGATTGAATTGTACTTAATAGGAACGGCAACCTAATATTTTTCGCTCCCTCCATGCGTTCAGATAGTGCATGACCAAAGGCATGTACAGGAAAAAAGGAATGGGCAAGAGAGATGGGGTTAGACTATAGAAAGAAGGAGTGCTTGTACAACTGGAACTTAAAAAAAATAAAAGGAAAAAGAAGAAAAGATAGCATGGATGACCACGTGACCAGAACACAAAGTAAATCCGTGTTCAATCAGACGGGCGAATAGACTCGAGATCGCGTCATCTCACCGCGGGAATCATTGGATGGATGAAATCAGAGGAAGTAAAGGAAAAAACGAAATGAAAAGAAAAAGTGAACGATAGCATGTTGTCGGGATAAAAGGAAAAAAAATTAAAACTGGGGGAAAAAAGTTGGTCGGAAATAGAAAAAAAATATTTGTTCGCTATGGTTTAAGATTTTGGGGGAATTTGTTTAGTAAGATGAAAGAGAAAATTTGGTTATTGAAATGTGTAGTAGGAATTCAAATCAGGTGATTGGGTATAGAAAGAAATCGTCGTTCCATTCAAACGAACGCTGAAGGGTAGGCACCAAGATGATATTGGATGCTGTAATTTGATGAAATGAATGATGCCAACCCTTAGGGCTAGGTAAGAATAGAAGGAGAAAATGGGCACGAGTTGAGTGAGTTTTCCCAATATTGCAACTCACCTGTGATAAATCCCACAAGAAATGAGGATACGACAGAACGTCGTCGACACCCCGGTTTAATCAATTCTCCTAGCATGAAAATTCGATAAGGCTGCGTTTTAAGCCCAAGAAGAAAAGAAACGTTTCTTTATCACGTTTCGTGATGAGTGGCAATAATCATAAACTATAAAAAATTTTAAAAAATTTATGTTTGAGAAATTAGAAATAAAAGAAAGCGTGCCAAGCTAAAAACTTTAAAGTTTAGCTATAAAGTTTTTGGTCCAAGTTCTAAAGAAATAAAATTGAATTTCTCGGTTCATGAATTCAATTCCCATCGTAAGAGTCCAAAGGGGCTGCAAACTGTACCACGTGACTACCAAAGGCTCTCATAGGACCTAATGAAGTACAAGAGTGTGGTCTGTGCCAAAGTTTGTTAGGCGCACAGATATGCCCCAAGGGTCACGTCGCTTCCCTTTGAGACTTTGGACTCAATACGTTCGAGTGAAAGCAACCAAATCCCAGCGCGCAACCACAAAACCGCCATCAAATGCACCCACACACCTCGTTTCAACTATACTCTAAAGTCCACGACTTTGCTCACATTAAAAGATTTCCTGTTTATTTTCTTTTCTTTTCAGACTTTTAACATCGTTATTTCTGAATTTTTATCTACTTTTGATGCTTTTGGTACGACGTATAGCTGACTAATCAATCAATCAATCAATTGCCTCGTTGATGTATTCCAGGGAGAGGGGAAAGAAAAAGAAAGAAGCTAATGATCATCAAGAATTTTTTTTTTGTGTTTTCTTCCGACAGTTGAATGTTGACAAATTATCAGTAAAAAATAAAAAAAATTAAAAAGCGAAAGGAAGTGAAGAGATTAATGAAAACGAAAAAACTGAAGCTCAATCACGAGTTAATGTAGCACAGTTCCCTTGGCGGTTCCAGTAGTTAAATGTCCTCCAATGACAGGTTGACTAAGAGTCCTCTCTGTGCAAAACGTCAAAACTTGCAGCTAAAGCGCTACGGAACGCGCATTCGAACTTCAAAATACCATTTAAGGAAAAGCGAAACTTAATATTTAACGTACTTTAATACATATTACGTGGCAATATAAATTTTTAAAAATTCATAAACAGTTACCATTAAATTGTTCTAACTGTCATTAGATCGATAAAATTGAAATTGCATTTGCAATGCAAAAATTTAGAACAAGAACACTAAAAGATCTTTAATACGTTCTTTAACGCACACCTCAGTGTTTAAGATGCGGAATTCACGTCATTTAAATAGTTTCTCTCACTAGTTAGCTACAATTGATTACTTTACATTAGGCAAAGAAATATCACTAAATTCGTCTGAATTCTTTCGTCACCCTGTTCATCTTCGACTGATGCCTTGTGCCCTTAGCCGTCGCAGAAGAGCTTTAACTTCCCTTAATTTGCCAATCACTTTATTCAGTAATTTCAAATCATCTTGTAATTGTTGGTCATTCATCTCCAAATCGTCATCTTCGGTCGAATCGAAGTCATCATCTATTTGGTCATCCTCACTTTGCATGCGACGTCTTTCAGCAACTGTGATTAATTCATCCCGAGGCAAACTTTCGTCAGTGCGTTTTGGAGGATTTACAGGAATTGAATCTATGATTTTTTCATGTAATTCCTGAACGAGTTCATCATCAGCATCTTCATCTTCTTCAATTGATGAATTTCCTTTAGTCGATTCGGTCGGCCCCTGATTCGGCAAGACGGGTGAAGCGAGAGATGGTTTTGCTGTTGTTGTCATAGTTTTGTTATTCAGACGATGGAAACTTGCAGTTTCAGGATCTGAATACGAATACGAATCTGAAATATTTCATTTATTTCTTTCATAATACCGTGTTTATTAAACTAAAAAGCCAAACCGCGTGTTTAAAAAGAGGCGTTGAGGGTTTCGGGAAGAAATTTGCCAAAATTTGCATTGTGAGCAAAATTAATTCCGGGGGGAGGGGCGGGGACGATAACACGGGAATGGCGTTTAAGCAATAATTACGGTAATTGAATTTGAATTTATTTAAATTTTAAATAATTTATTATTAACTTTTTTCTTTTTTTTATACATACCCATTTTCTTGGAATTACTTTTCAGATAAAAATCTAAAAGTTTATTTGAATATTGTCCTTTGGGATTTACCTTTAAAATATAAATACATTTATAATTTAATTAAATATGAAATTTAAAAGAATGTTAAAGTAAAAGTGTCAAAATTTTATTTTTACTTCGTTTATTCTTCCGTCTTGGAAAATTTCTTCATTTTTCCTGTTATCCTTAGAGAAGAATTTGTTACCATCCAACGCTTCTTCATTTTGTTTCAAGTCGGTGGCTCCGTCTAGTGCTGAAGGTGCATTCAATTCCAGTTCTTGTACAAGTATTTTGAAACGTGTAACTAATCTTTCGAGACGATCACGTTCCTCAAAATTTTTCATCCTGTGAATGTTTTGAAGAACCGTTTCAATGATCGCCGTCGTGTGATTGGCCAATTCATCATTAATTGTCAAGTTGTCAGACCCCTGTCGTTTTACAACTCCTAAGAGAAGATCAGATAAGGATAAACGATATCATTATTTGGTTAAAACTAACGTACAAACAATTGAAAAATCCTGAAAATCAGAAAGCCTATTTCGCATTTACAAAAGGAAAAAGTAACAAAACCAAAAGTTTCTCTTGGAAATCGATTTTCACGGAAGGTCAAGAAATAAAAATATATCGTCCGATTTACAAGCTACAAAAATTTCTTTCTTCGTTTTTTTATTCAAATTTCGTATCGATTGATCAAAATCAAAACTTAAAATAGTAGTTGTCGTTTTAAGCTGCGTTTAAATTAATATCGCATACAGAGAGTAAAGAAATTACTAATGTAAATAGGTGTGGTCTTTCTGTCAACATGTATTTAACGACACACCTGGTGTAATCTAGGATCAGACAATGTTATGAGTATATGGTATCCATTAATACCTGATTAAATGTGCAAATATAATTTTCCCCCGCAATTTATATTAAATTTCTTGGAACTAATTAACATCGATTTTATGCAAGCTTTTAAATAGTTGACTCAACTAGAAATGAGAATAGAAAAACTTTTGTTTTTATATTTTGCATTAAATTAAAATCTTCATTTAAACCTCTTAAAATGCGACAAAATTCTAAAAATCTTGGTAATTGAGGTTTGATGGACGTGTAGTGCATACGCAATGAGTTTTCAGAGAACAAAACTTCATCTAAAGAGGGGTTGAGCGACTGGGAGAACAGAAGATGAGGTGGTAAAATTTCATTTCGATCGCCTTATCAGTTTGCAACGTACATCGTCGGTGATGAAGGTGATCATAAAGTGAAATATGAACTTAAAGCTGTGATGTAATGATAGAATCATCTGTCATGGTTCTCTTACATCAATTTCGAGTCCTTGTGCACTAAACATTTTATTGCTTTTATTGCTGTTTTCGTCTTATTGTGTAAAAGAAGGGTGACAAATGCTCTTAGAAATACCTCTTTTCTTTTTCAGCTTGAAAATCGTTTTACATGGTAATATAAAATCATTTCACAATAGATGAGTTTTGTCTTTTCCTCATGTGGGGTCGTTAGATGTCATCGGTTCCGAGTGGATCCGCTGTCTTTTATTGAACCAGATTATCGATTTGCCAACAATATTTTTAGCTTTGAATTTTTACCATTACAAAAGTTTAGGTTAGGACTGAGAAAACATATAATTGTAATAATGCAGAAAATTTAACAGCTGCAATCTACAATTGATTGTATCATAAACTCTTTTGAAAGGAAATTCAAAGATAGCAATCAAGCAGTGGTAAACCAACACCGCAAAGTATCATTGCATTATTTAAAAAACTTATGATATTTTATCCAAAGTTTTAAATGTTTAACAATTTAATTTACTGGAAATTAAAACACAGTGGATTGTTACTATAAAAAAAATTAATAATAATAAAAAAAAAAGTTTCCGCACGCACATGTAACGCTGTAAACAAACTGACCAATGTTTACAATGCAAATCTAAACCTACATTAAACTGCTAATTTCAGATTACCTGTTTCGCCTCCTACAATGATAAGAAAAAATAACGCGATTACACTCGTCTGCATGACGTCTGCATGTATTTAGCTCTCACTGGCGTATTTTTGTCCTATGGAAGGAAGTGAAGAGAGAGCTTCCCAAGCTGCCGTCAAAAAAGCAGGCTTCTCCCCGTTGTTTGCCACTTTCCTACTCGATCAGTCCATTCGCGGGGAGGCAAAGGGAAGAGCCCATCTGCCTTTCTCCAATTGTAATTAACAGCGTCATAGGGTAAAAGGGTGCGGTTGGAATCGAGCCCAGATCTCAGAATCACGGCAAATTATTTTATAGACGAAATTTAGATTTTATAAAACTGTAAAAGTAAAATTAGAGAAATAAACATTATAAAATCTGACATTGAATTAAAAAATGGTATTGTTTCATTGCAATTAAAATTATATGAATAAAATATTCACTTCCATTTTTCTGCATAATTGCTTTTATTGTTCCGTTATGCTCAATTTTATATTTGATTCAACGCCAAAATGCTCTTATTGATTTCAAAGCCTAAGAAAACTATAAGGGATAGAAAAAAAGTGTACTGGAGTGTAGAAAAAACTAGATCCATATTCTTTGGCATGTTGCCACTTTAACTGCATTGATGTATTTATTCTGTCAGTGTTTCTTTTCTGTCTCATTCTGTCTTCCTCAACTAAGCCGATGGCGAAGAATGCGCTGGGCAAACAGGAAAAATTAAATTTCAACCATTTCTTTTTCAATCAGAATATTAAATTCGATTTTAGTTCATTGGAATATTGTATTAAGTTCGTTATGAGTGTAAGCGACAGTATCCGTATAAATATTCGTCCATTTGTTAAAAAGAGAAGCCCAACAGCGGGCGGTCAATTACTTGCTTTGCAGGAAAGTTTATCGTTTTTTCAGTTTTGTATGTCCTGGTCTCGACTTACATGAATCGATTTACAGTTGGTTTAACATACAAAAAAAAACAAAATAAAAAAAAACAAACAATACATTTTTATTTCCAGTGTGTAAACTAAAACTTTGTAAAGGTTAAATTTTATTCTTAGAAACAACTATTGATTATTTAACAGTATCGATTGACATTTTGTTTTAAAAAAAGTTTTCAATCTAAGATTGCTTTTAAACAAGATTAAAAATGAATTTGTTTCATTTCAATTGGATTTAGAACGAACTATTTTAGTACGGTTTGGGAAAAGAGTGCGCCACATCAATCAACGAATGCTGCGCGTGATCAATTATCGGAGCACTCAAGCGCTGATGCTCTCACTGACCGATTGAACACGAAAGCCAAGGTTAAAAACTTGAATAAATCAATATTAAAATAGAAGCCAATGACAAGTTAGAAAATCCCAACTTTTAAAGAGAAACACGTAGAGCAAACACGCAATGAAGTTAGATAACGACAATAGAAAAAAATCAATAACGATGACTTTTATACAAATAAAAAAAAAGTTAAACTCATTATTTCACAGCAATTAAAATAAATTTTTATTACGTACGTACTTAAATATACATCATGTGTATTTATGCTTAAAAATATGTATACAATAAAAAATCCGGTTTTCAAAAAAAATCCGTTAAATTTGTGACGTAAAATATAGTTTTACTTAGGAATGCTTGAAATTGTAAAATATGATTGTACTTTATTTATGCAAAATCAGTAAATCACCGGCACATCAGTTCGTCGATAAACTAAAAGTTAGTATTTGAAGCATTATGATTTAATTGTGATAAATTGATAAAGACCGAACGTCGATATTTCTTGAATATAAACATTAACGTTGCCATTAACGTCGATACGAAATTGGTTGGGTAATTCTTATTATTATGAAATAATTTCCAAATAAATTGCTGGAAAGTATCCTTTTGTACCGCTTTCTGTTTCCAATTCCCACCAATCACTCGTTTCTTTTTGAATTAAAGTTACCCGATCATTTTCACGTAATGTTAATTCTTCTGCGTTCTAAATAAAAGAAAATCTGATAAATATTCACACTCAGCATAAAATAAAAATTAAAGTTTACCCGGCCTTCAAAATCATACAAAACTCGACATTGAATTTTCTTTGACTTAGGTTTAAAATTCATGCAATCATCATACAATTCATTTACAATTGACTCGTTCACTGAAAATAAATACGTAAAAATATCATAAACAAGTTAAAACAATTATTTACACTGCAGGTTTCATTTGAGCTCGAACTACAATAATCGAAAAATAGGTATATAAACACAACATCAATAATATAAACTTGTGTAAATGTCATGATAAATTATAAATGATATCTTCATCTTCAAATTATCAATATTTACACACAAATAAGTAACAAAGTTTAAAGATGCTGTGAAATTATAAATACGCACGAAGCAAACATTATTAAATTTTAATTATTTACATAATCAACACTTTGGTCTTTTAATTTTAAAATTCCAACACAAACGTTTTAAAAGCGTTGAATTAAAGAAACGATGGTATTTTCAGCATCTGTTTCAATTTCACAAATTATTTTCATTGAATATTCTCAACGAATTTACCATCAGAATTTGTGGTGTCCGAATAAATATTGGCCGACTGAGTTGTAGGTGAACTGGGATGGTCCGGAATTTGTGCGTTGCCGCCGATATGGACGCCTGGGCCTGTCAAAACAGTTCTCATATTCACTGGAGCCCTCGGCTGAGGAACTGAGTTTCCATTCTTCTCTTGAAGGCCACCATAGAAATTCTCGAATTCGATGCATTCTGCAAGAAAAAAGATAAATGATATTTTTTTTAAAACGATCTATTTATTAAACATTTGATTTAACACTAGCGACGTGAAAATCTTAACAATAAAACTAATTAACAACTTACATTATTCCTCTCCACACTCCAATAACAAAAGCAGCACAAAACCAGAGGGCATTAAGCAACTATTTTTTAAGTGAATCTATTTTAGATAATAAATTGTTTTGTTTTACTCTACCTGGTCGTTCAGAGCCTGTTTGTTTTTGTCGTATAAATAATTGAATGTCTGCATTAACATCACATTTTTCTAGACTTTTCCGAATTTCTTCGTACATCTTTAATAAAAACAAAAAAGTAATAATTTATTTTTTGTGTTTTATTTGTTAGTCAATAAAATTAATTCAAGTTTTACTTCATCTTCTCTGATGCTCAATGCTGAACCAATGTTACTCAATATCCATATCGAGTTGCGACAATAGCCGATTCGTTCTTCATCCAACAGCTGAAAGTCGTCGCATGTTTTTTCAGTTTCTTGTTCCCACTGAATTCGCGTTTGTTCCAATGAATCGATCACACTTTTATAACTGGCATCTGCTTGCTCTGCGTTCACAACAGCTTTAAGTTGTTTCTGTCTTAACTGAAATATTTTTTTAAAATTAAAATATCATTAACAAAATATCATTAACAAATTCAAATTCGAATTACTCACTTTTTCTATGTCTTTTAATGGGGCAGTGTTGACTTTTCCATCGTTCAACTGCTGCGTCAGTTGCTCGGCTTCGCGACATTTGCTTTCACAAACTTTCTTACAATCCATAGTTTTCTTATACAGAACTTTGATATTGGTTTGAATTCGACGAATATTATCTTCTAAACGTCTTCTTTGTTCTCGCTGTTGTTCCATGAAGTCCACAACTCGATTTGCTTCTTCAGTAAAAGAACTTGCTGTCGCGATATGAGTAAGGCCTATAGCTTCGGTTTGAAGCCTCAGTGTTTCCCAGGCTTGTCGCAAACTTCTAAAAAGTAATAATTTCATTAGTTTCACCTCATTGCTCACACAATAAAAATTAAATTACCCGATTTCTTCCTTTCCTCCAGTTGACCTTGCTATTTTTATTAGTGACTTCCCATAATTCTCCTGTGCTTGTGCCCTAAAATAGCATAAAAATTTCATATTTTATTTCTGGTTGACCCAAAGAATAAATAATCTAACAGTTTTGTTTATCTGCTCGTGATAACGCCTCTTTCACCACGCTTTTACCTTAGTTTTAAAAAATCGGCGTAATCTTTTGTAAACTGCTTGCCATCTTTCATCCGTTTGCAAAGGACCTCAAATCCAGCAAAATTACATAATTCTGGGTTCTGAATAAAAAAAAAATCTTCATATAACCGATAAAAGGAGGAGGAATATGACGATATTAATCTTAAATCAAATCATTTACCCAAAAGTTGTTGGAAAACCCCGTCATTTTTGCATTACACTGGTACCAAGTTCGAACTTTTTCGACAAGTATATTATTTTTTCCCACCGGACGTCGATAGCGATATCTTAAAACTATACATCCCACCAAAACGCACGACCTTCCTTCTTAACTTCCGGGGTTTGGTTTTGATTTGGTTTTTTATTTTTCTGTTTCCTTGCTGCCATCTAATGTAAAGATTAATAACTAAGTTTTTTTCTCTACGGCGCACCTACTTCCGTCATCTGTTTCGGACCACAGGAAGTACAGTAAACAAAATTAAAGTGGCCTTGATCCAGTTCTGAGGTAAAATTTATAGAAATCTGTGAAAAAATGAGATATTATTTTAGATTATTTGTAAAAATACTAGATATTATTATTTTTGTTTCAAAAGAGTGATTTCTTGGTGTCAAGGTGAACCTGTTTGCAGTAACCGAAGCGTTGAAACACGTTGAAGGTTAGAAGAAACAATTAGCCAAGATTTGCTGTTTGTTTACGTCCAGCTGTTTGCGTTATGGCCACTGCTATTTTTAAGTGTCGCAAATGTCGTGCTTTTCTCTTTGATAACAAATCAGTCGTCAGCTCTCACGGAATTCAACTGAATTTTAGTGCCTTAAACGACGCGACTGAGGAATCTACAGTGTGGTACATTGCTGAGGATAATTATCCCACTTGGATTAAATGCCTTATTGACGAAGTAAGTTTTTTTTTTTTAAATTAATAAATTGAATTAATTTTTTATTCTTAATTTCAGTCTAACTGGGTGAAAGGACGATTGATATGTCCGAAATGTGTGAGTCGTTTGGGTTCATTTGATTTCACAAGTGGTGCCAAATGCAAGTGCTGCAACTTAATTCTTCCTTCCGTACACATAACAAAAGCACGCGTGGACTGTGAAATAAAGTCAGAAAATTCATACCTTTCGTCAATCCTGAGTCGAAAGTCAGACAGAAGACCCTTGCAGCTTCCACAATTAAGTCCAACATCATCCAGTTCAAGACCAATTACGCAACTAAATACACCCATGAAGAAAGATTCTTTAGAATCGCCAGAAGGGCAAACTACTTCGTCCGCTGTTACAGGTGTGACAATTCTCAGTAATTAATAAAGAAAAAACGATTTATGTAAATCTTATGTGTTAACAAACCAACCAAATCCTACCGATCATGTTTCTTTTTCTTGTCCTGCCAGTCAAATCGACTGTCGGGATCCAACCAGTTGCAACTCGACTGCCTACACGACGCAGTGACTTGTACAAAATTGTGAGCCATCTTTCCCTCACAACCAAATTTACCATAAACAATATTGTAAACTAGTTTGACTCTTTTTGGGTGTATTGGTTTTTTAATTTCAGATATCGGATGTGGCTGACAATTTAACATGTCCCATTTGTTTGGAGATTTATTACTGCCCAACAATATGCCATCCCTGCAGCCATGTATTTTGCGATCCTTGTTTACGCCGTCTTGGCAAAAAAAAACCAACCAAAACTCCTTGTCCAATGTGCAGGCAAATAATTCATCAATGCACTCCTCATACAGGTTGAATTTTCATCTAATTTAATCTTGAGAAAAAAAAAATTAAATAATTCTATTTTTTTAAAATAGAATTTCAGAAGCAAATTCTACTTAAATTTTCCTGTCACCATTCATCGAGGAAGGCAGTTGAACGAGGTTTAGAAACGCAAAATTTGCCGCTTCCTTGGAGACCAAAGTATCATTTACGTTGGTTTTCGCAACACGACTACCCAACAACTACTTGGAGAATGTTTGGATGGACTTTTGGGTCCCTTTTTGGCGTATCAACCCTTCACATCCGCATGTCTACTTTGTCTCTATTATTAATCCTTTTATCCGTTTGTGCAGTCACATGCGCCGGAGGATTCTTTCTTATGAAATATGTATTGTGGTTGTTTCAAGTGTCGCCTGAAAAGTCTCATCATATTGTATCATGTGCATGCCTTGTGTGTCTCGCGTTAAGCTTCCGTTTTCTAATGGAACATTTAATGGGTAATCGGCGATCTATACGACAAAACACTTAAAAATTATTTGTGAAATTGAATAAAAATAGTTGATATTTGTAAGCACTTTTTAATCGTTTGCACTTTATGTACATTTTAGAATTAATAAATTGGAATAATTTTTTTTTTAATTTTTCAAGTTAACCCACATTAATTTTGGTAATTTTTGTTCTTTGATTTCCTTCAATGCATCCATATAAGGCACCAAAGGAGTTGGTATCTTAACCGAACCGTCTGGTTGTTGATGCGTTTCTGTCAAAGCAATTAACATCCTCGGTATTGCAGAAGCAGTTCCATTTACAGTTTGACAGTATTTTAATTCGTTGTTGCTGTTTTTATATTTAATATCAAATCGACGACTTTGATACGTCGTACAATTAGATGCACTCGATATCTCTCCATACAGTTCTCTTCCTGCCATCCATGCTTCGATGTCTATTTTTTTGTAAGCTGGAGGACCTAAATCCTTAGGTGGCATGTCCAAAACGTGAAAATGGAGTCCTAATTCGGTGAATAAATCTTTTTGAATTGATACGAATTCGTTTAGTAATTCATCGCCTTCCTCATTTGTTTCGTTCGTAGTAATGCCAAACATTTCTACTTTAGTAAAATTACGTACTCTATAAAGGAAAATAATTACAAATAAATTATTGACAAATTTTTAATGCCCAATAATAAACTCTACCGATATAGTCCTCTCTCCTTTGCTATTTTCGTATCCTCGCAACGATAACATCGACTAACAGAAGCAACTTTTAACGGAAGAAGATCCATTGGTTGAGTGCTATTTGCAAAAAATGCAGCTAAGGCCATTTCAGCTGTTCCGGACAAACAAATTTCTGGACCTAACGAAAAAACCTAAAAGGAAATAATCTATTAAAACTAATTATTTTAATATACAGTAATTATGAACTTCGCACTTGACTTCTTTCGCCCTCCGTATTCAATCCGCACGCGTTGACAACCGACGGATGGATCAAATCAGGTACAGACACAACGCTAAAACCTCTTTCAATCAATTTCTTCAGTGTAAAATTCACTAGCGCTTGTTCCAATTTTGCTAATGCACCTGTGAGATAATAAGTTCTGGGTCCAGTCACTTTTCCGATGGTTTCAGTTCTTAATAAACGTTTGCAAGATTTAATAACCGGTTTTTTTGAAGTCTCTTCTAAAGGAGTTGGAAAGTCATCGGTAACAATATACTTTGGTTTGCTACCAATTACTTCTATAATCTTTGGCTCTTCCAAATTTCTCACTGAAGGACAAGTGCGGTTTGGCAGTCTATAGGCTTCTGCAATTAAGCGCTTCTTAATTTGTTGATATTCTGGTGGATTTGTCAATGATTTGAGTTTTTGGTTAAGTTCAAAAACTTTATCGATACTGCCTTGAAATGAGTTTGGTCTTTGAGAAATGTCTTCTCTTATTTGACTTGTATTTTTCGGATCGCATAAATAATCAAGATCCAATTCGGGTGAGCTCGTTGGTAGAGATGTAATTTGACGTGCAGCCAATGGTTGCACAAACTTTTTCTGACAATTCAAGAAAAGAAATCTAAGCGGTGACATCGCCATCAGAATAAATAGTGGGATCAAGCTGCATGGAACAAAACACATCAACAAATAATCGAATCGAAGGCGCTATCGAATACGGACCTGAAACATCGATATAATAATAACAGTTAATAAAACAAATTTTAAAAATTTGAATAATTTATACTGTAAATAAATTACGTGCCGGTATAAACGAAAAACAAATTGTAACCAGAAGCAATGTGCTTCTGGTGAAAATAATAATTAAAAAACTCAAATCAACTACAGATGGCGTTTCAAGATGTTTCTCATTTCCTGTCAATAAAACCAAAAGCCGTCGGCGTCGATGCATTACTCTTTTCAAAGTCGCAAAACGCGTTACATTGGCGATTATACATCCTAATTTAAGTTATACCAAGTAATTAATTAATTTAGTAAGTTGACACTGCAAACAATGTTAATTCATTATTTTCCCTTATAGATAGTGAAGTTAAAGAAAAATATCGCGCGCTAGGTATGCTCATATACCTGATATAAACAAACTTTTCTTCTTCTAGTACCTTAACTACTCTTCTGCAGATTGTCTTACCGCTTTAGTTTTGTGGTCTTAAAAATCATAATTTTTAATCAACTAATCATTCCAAATGTTAATAAAATCAAAATATAATAATCTTTCATTAGGCTCTAAGTAATTCTTCTTTTTAACAAAAGTGGTGGCATGTTAATCTCATGTTGGCTGTTGGTTCGATGTCATTCTTGGTGAGTACTGTACGCATTACAGCATTTCTTCCTTCAGCTTTCGCTAAATGTAATGTAAGCATGTGTAATGTGATTGTAAATTAATTGTAGCATCATTCAAATCCCCTTATTACAAACATATACGTTTTGTAATTTTTTTCCCCAGCCTGATTGCCCTTGCTCCTTTTCGCGCACCCAAATAAGTGACTCGCCAGAGGAGTTAGCTTTGGATCTGAATAATAGCGCTTATCAGCCTTTAGTTCAAGTGAATATAAAAACAATTACATAATCTTAAACACAATTATGATTTATTAATTTATTTAAAGAATGATCCCGACCATCCAATAGACAGAGTTCCCTTGCTTCGAGAAAGCGAAATGGTCAATTATGAGGCCGATGTCAGCAAGTATGAACTGATAGCAGTGATTGGTATATTTTTCGCCTAAATGTTCTGTAGCAATATAAAATTTAAGTTAAAGTCGTTCCAGGACATGGTTACAGCGAAGTTGCAACTATTTCTTTAGCGAGGCATCTTCCTACAAATAAAACAGTGGCCATTAGACGAACAAATTTAGAAAGAACAGATCAAGATATCATTAAAATCCAAGTACAAGATCGTGAATTTTAACTAACTAGCTTAATAATTTGTTCTGTTTTATTTATAGCATGAAATACTTGTGACGAAGCAATTGCAACACGAAAACTTATTACCCTATTACTGTAGTTTTGTAACAAACAATGAAATCTGGGCGGTTATGCCTCTTATGTCTTTTGGTAAATCTAAATGAAATAATTTTTCTAATTATTGATTATATATTATTTTGATTTTGATAATTTAGGATCAGCCAAAGACTTAATTCTTGCTCACTTCGTAGAAGGCCTGCCTGAATTAGCCATTGCCCACATTTTCAAAGACATTCTAAAGGCACTTGAATATATTCATCAAAGAGGTTTTATTCACAGGTAAACAATGAAATATAATTTTACAAAATTCTTTTTGTAACAAAATGTTTTCATTTATATCTAGAAGTATCAAAGCGAGTCATATATTAATTTCAAACGCAGGAAAAGTATGCCTTAGTGGACTTCGTTATTCTTACAATTTAGTTCAGAATGGTATCTGGCAAAAAACTGTATACAATTATCCAGAAGACAGTACACAAAACCTAAATTGGTTGAGCCCTGAAATTTTGGAACAGGTTTAAATCAAATAATAATTTTAATTTATTGTTTTAATTAATTTGATTTATTTGTGCAGAATTTAATGGGCTATGATTGTAAATCAGACATCTACAGTGTGGGAATAACTGCCTGTGAATTAGCAAATGGATTGGTGCCATTTGCTGACATGGCACCAACTCAAGTATTTAAAGATAGTTTAAAAAATGAAAAAATTGAAACGTAAAATAATTTTTATTAGATGCTGTTAGAAAAGGTACGAGGGGTCGTACCTCGACCAATCGATGCCAAGTCAGTTCAGGAAGATCTCTGTGACGAGAGGAGAACACAATTAGGTTGTAAAAACGAAGCGTAAGGTGACTTGCCATTGAAAATTATTAATTTCTAGGCATTGAACTCTCAGGTGACTCAGGTGTTGGTGAAAGCGTGGCAGGAAGCAGCAACATGAAGAAAGATTCGATTCCTCAGATGTTTCAACGTAGATTCAGTGAGGCTTTCCATCAATTTGTTGAGATGTGCTTGTGCAGAGACCCGATGCTCAGGTATTTGCATCGAATGGTAATTTAAAGATTAATTGAATTGGAAATATTTTATTTTTCTAGGCCAAATGCATCTCAACTATTGAACCACCCTTTCATTAAACAATGTAAAAAAGTGTCATCTTCTTTGCCTGACTTGTTGCAACCCGTGAAACCAATTAGTGATTCCGAAGCATTATCTCATGGTTCGTTTATTCAGTGTAGTAATCTTAGTTTCAAAAAATATTTTTAGTAGTTAATCAAAATACCAGCTTATTTTGTTTAACTTTAAAAATTATGTTTGTGTATGTAAAAATGCCGTAATTAATGGCGTTATTATTTCACGATTTTCAGAAAATTCAGCGAGTTGTGAATCCATTGACCAATTTGAGGCACTGGCATTGGACGAATGGAACTTCGAAGAAAGCTGAAAACGTTTTCTAATGAATGTGATGTGATATTAATCAAGAATTCTAGTTCAATTGTATTGTTTGTTAGATTTGTTTCATAAACAATAGTGAAATCTTTATTGCTCTTACACTCAATTTCTTTTCTCTTTATATAAAACAAAATTTAATTGCATGATCTGTCATATGACATTAAGATAATAAATTTTCATCACAGATTTAAAACATCATGCAGGAACGTAACTTTCTTGCTTAATGATTTGTTCTTTAAAATGATATAAGCATAATTAAAAAACACTTTAAAATGTGGTTAAGTGAAATAATGACGGAAGACCTTTCTACTCAAATACTCTTCAGTTGTAATGAAATATTTTCTGTAAGTCATGTTCGTGCAAAGCAATTAGCAACATGATCATTATGCCTAAGAACATGCCAAAAAATTGCAAAAAAAGCTGAAAATAATCAGCATTTGAAGTGGAATTTAATTCGGGAATCTATAAAAAAAAATATTAATTCAATACTGTATTACAGTACATGAGTTATGTAATCTCTGATACGAACCATATCAACAAGCGCAATATAAACAAACATTCCCGCTGCACCAGCAAATATCCACGGAGAAATTGCAGCCAAATTACCCAGACCAACTCCAACAATCATCCCCAAAAAACATAATACTGAAGACAGGCCATTATATGCCAGGGCCTGTTTGGCTGTCATACCACTTTTAAGGAGGATTGCAAAATCGCCTATTAAATAAATATCAAATTTATTTATCTACTTATTTTTTTTTTAAACCATTAACTTAAATACCTAATTCGTGAGGCAACTCATGACAGAAAACTGCAATTGCTGTGCTTACACCGCCAGTAATGCTATTTGCGAACGCCGCTCCTAGAGAAATGACATTAAAAATTATATTACTGTTTAATTAGGATAAAGTTTACATACCTATTGCAAGACCGTCACTAAAATTGTGTAAGCCGTCACCCATGATCACCATGCAAGCGACGGAACTGACTGAAGTCGGAACAGTGTGGGTATGAGTGTGACTGTGACCGTGTCGTCGATGTTCGTGTTGTGACATGATTACGCCTGTGTCGGGATTTGATTCACCATCATCGAAATGATCGCCATCTCCCATTTTGGTTCTCAAAGGATTAAGCGTTTTCATTTCTTCTGCTTGTGCTCTACAGCAATCTTTTGCTTCGTCTGTCTGGCTCGATTTCTCCAAACAGTTGTGGTGATCTGTTTCATCGTAAACAGGATCATTCAACCCTTTGTAATTTAACACAAAATTAGTTTGTTTTTTTTTGTTTTTTTTTAAATAAATAAGAAATTGTTAGTAAAGCAATTTCATTGAATTGTAAATGTTACCCTTTAACATATCTACAGTAACTTCTCCGTAACAGTAACTGTAGCCATTATATTTCTGTTTACATAATTTCTCCTCTGCATCTTTACTCGCTTCGTGATTACCATTTTCCACAATTTCTTTCGACGGTGCCTAAGCAATTAAATAATTACGTAAGTTTGGAATGCGACATGTTTTCGCAGTTAAACCAGTTTTCAAGGTTTACCTTAAGTTTGTTCTTTCGTCTAGTACCACATACTGTAAGCAGTCTTTCAGCCATAAAAAACATAAGTACTCCTAATACTGCAATTAAACCTTTCCACACCATCATGTCAAGATTGTGATTTTCTTCTTCGCAGTGTGAACTATGAGATAATGCATGTTCGTGAGTGTGGTCATCGTGATCTTCGCTCTCGCATTCACGGTGATCGTG
Organism: Stenotaenia linearis; assembly: GCA_034700445.1. Classification (NCBI taxonomy): domain Eukaryota; kingdom Metazoa; phylum Arthropoda; class Chilopoda; order Geophilomorpha; family Geophilidae; genus Stenotaenia; species Stenotaenia linearis. Next base: position 26,812 of record JAQIXT010000376.1, read on the forward strand.
ACCGGACATCGCCTGAAAAGAATTAACAGTTAATAAATTCGATTCTATATTACAGAATTACAATAAAACTCACATGAGGTAAAAGATGCAATAACGCATCACCGATTAATGATCCCACTGCAAGGGCGACTAAAAATTGCAACAACCCTTGATAATAAGCTCCTCTTAAGACTGGTATTATTGCCACAACCACCAAACCAGACAAACTGATTACAAGTACAGCTACCGCTGCGTATAGCCACACTGAAAATCAGTTAAAACGTATTTAGTTTTGTTTTAATCAATCAATTTAGTGTTATACCCATATTGGATGCAACCTCCGGTATTTGCACCTCTCCACTCGTATGTTTGTCATCGCAAGAAGCTAATCCCAACTTGTAAACAATGGCTGGACAAATATTAATAAATTGCTGATTATTGATTGTCGCATTAATGGCAAACGCGTTTAAAATATCATTTGTCGTCAAACACTAGATAAAATATTAAAGAGTTAGAAAAATTTACATTTTTTAAAAAATTTAAATGAGTTTATTTCTCACTTCTTTCCTGGTTGTATAATTATTTAAAGAGTTATTCGCAATAATTAAGGCATTTTCTAATTTATTCCCATCTGAAAAAAAAATTAAGTTATGTAAATTCTACCTGTAAATTTAAATTGAAATACTTTTACTTTTTTTCTCTTCATGTCCGTGATTATCGTGACCGTGATCATGATCATGATCATGGGAAGCACTTGTGGTGCTGTGCAGCTGTGCCTCATCTCCATGAGATCTCAGCTGAGTGATTGCACCATCCAACTGATTTATCACAGGCTTTTCGGAATTAATTTGTTTCACGCCTAAAGTACTTAACAAGTGAACAAAATCTTTCACTGTGATGCTTTCTTCATTTCCGTATTGTGAGAAGAGTTTTTTCACGAAATAATCTCGAGTAACGTTTTCATCACAAACCACCGATAAGTTAAGGCCGAAGATGAGGAAGGAGATCAATGTCAAAAACTTGCTCATATTTCTTTTTCTTCCGAATTTGACCATTTTCTTAAGTAAATACGTATATATATATATATATTCCTGGAAATAAAAAGCTGAAAAAGAGAAAAAAGAAGATAAGAGATGAAAAATACAATTAAAACAATTATTATAATAAATTAAATTTGTGCGTATCTATTTGACCCAAAATAGATTAAGTCTATTTTTGGTCAAACATATTACGACTTTAAGTGTTAAATTAGCTATGTTATGACCGAATATGTCCATGGTTTTTTTTTTTCCTTTCGACTTCTCTCAGGTGACAAAACGAATCTTCTCTAAATAGAGTTCTTACTACTTTTACAACCCTATTGTTTTGCTCGTTACAGTATGATCACTAGTCAGAATAGTTTTAGTTTAAAAAAAAATTATAGAGAAATTGTTACAAATAAATTTATGATTTATGATTTTAATATTTTTACTTAGAAATTGAATTTTGATAGCTATAAGAATCTGAATTTCGCGTTAATTTAGAGATAGTAGACTTTAAACCATACATTTCGCAACGAAGGCCGGCATAACAATATGTTGTAAACAACCGCATTCAACATAAAAATAGCAAGAAAAAACTAACTAAGTGCCCGCAATCGGCAACAAATTAGAAGTAAATCTCACCTGATGTCAATTTATCACTATTTTGAACTTTAAATATCCCCGCGATACGACAGCTACTTTAGAGCCGTGTGCAGATTCAGCGATGTAAAGATGGCGCCTGTGCCTCTGCTTTCGTCTCCAGCCGATGCCTGGTATGGAAATATGAGAATGGATGACGTAATCACTGCGTAGTCATGGCAATGGTAGGTACCACCAGTTAGCTATCGAGCAGACACATGTCCAGCGTATATATGTCAGCAATAAACCATCAGGGTTCTTATATATAGTCCAATTCTGCTTTTTCATTGCTTTTAAAACGTGACCCACATTCGCATGACGTGCACGTTCTGTAATACGCTGCACAATTAACTCAAAAAATTATTATTGCCGAGTAAAAATTAACAATGTGAGTCAATTTAATTTTAAATGATGGTAATTGTCGTTTTTCTTTTGTCTCGCATCACCTGTCAATCGTTGTAATAAAATTTCTGTTTTAGAATCGGAAGGAATTTCAAAATTGCTGCTGGCATCAATTTCTAAAAGTGGCTCATTTTCAGGTATTTAGGTTGTTTCAAGTGTAAACATAATCATATGATGTAATATTAATTCGTGCGTTTAATCTTGCAGAGTAATGGATATATCTATTATTTTGCCTGTGCACAATGCTGAAAAATGGCTCGAAGATTGCCTAACGTCAATATCAAAGCAAAAGTTCGATGGAAAATTCGAAATATCGATTTTCAACGACGCATCCACCGATAATTCAATGCAGATATTGGAGAAGTGGAAAAATAAATTTGAATCAATGGGAATAAAAGTTATATTAACTAATTCCGAACACAAGGATGCGAAAGGAGTTGGCTATGCAAAAAACAGAGCCATACATCAAAGTGAAGGAAAATTTCTTTGCTTCCTGGATGCCGATGATATTATGAAATTCGATAGATTGCAAAAACAATTCATTGCTGGACAAAAAAATCGAAATGCAATGATCGGATCGAGATTTATTAGAGATCCTCCGGGATCTACCGAACGATACACAAAATGGGCAAATAGTATAACAAATTCAGAACTGTTTACTCAAATTTATACCTCTCACGGCCCCACTATAATTATGCCCACGTGGTTTTTCCACCGCGATGTTTATAAAAAAGTCGGAGAATTTAATGAAGGAGGAAAAGGTGTACCAGAAGATTTAATATTTTTTTATCAACACTTAGATATGCAAGGCCAATTGCATAAAGTTGATGAAGAACTCTTAGTTTATCGATATCATTCTGATGCAACAACTTTTTCAATTTTGGAAGAAACAATTTGGAGGTTACGGTTGACAAATCTTGAGAAAAACGTGTTGAAAAACTGGAAATCGTTTACAATTTGGAGTGGTGGGAAACAAGGAAGGCGGTTTTATCGATCACTTACAGCTGAGAGTAGACAGAAAGTGCGAGCTTTTTGCGATGTGGACAAGAAAAAGATTGTCAAGGCTAAATATATATTTGAAGAATCATTAGAATCACCAAAACCGATAGTGCCAATTATTCATTATACAACAGCTATCCCACCATTAATCATTTGTGTTAAACTTGATCTGACAAATGGAGGTTTAGAAGCAAACTTGAAATCATTGAATTTAAAGGAGGGAATTGACTATTTCCATTTTGGTTGATGGAATATTTTATCAAGGTTGCTTTCAAGTTCAACTTCCACCAGAAAAAATAGCAATAGAAAAAAATTATTCGGAAAACATGTTTATTACGTTGGTAAATTGTTTCATCAACATATTGAGCAAATGAATGGCTTTTAATTTTGGGTGGTATGATAACAGGGTATGAATTTTCGAGATAATAAAAAACTCATAAAACGTGAAAATTTATAATTTGTTTCATTGATTTATTTGAAACCTGGAAAACTTTAAACTGTAAACAATTTAAAGCGTTTCTATGTTATACAGCAATTCAAGGTCGTGATATGATAACCTTGATTTCGCTATCAAAGCTCAGATTTTCAAAGAGCTTCCCCAACACGTCGCGTGCGATCAGCTATTGGTTGCTTCTCCCTCTTTCGGCTGTTTTTGAAGTAGAACAAATATTTACGTGATTCGGTTTAAAAATGGAGGCAAGCGGTTCGCAAAGTTTGTCTTCCGGGGATTCGGCATCGTGTATTAATCCATTAAAACGAAACGACAGTGGAGACATGGAATTTTTTGGAGAAGATCTGATTAACATCATAACTGACTCTAAACTTGAATTAATTCCAGAAGAAATCGAAGAAATACCTCAAGGATTCCAAACGCATCAGAATGTATCGAATTCATCGAATCAATCGAGCCAAAATAATGTAACGACTTCCTCTTGGAAACCTACAGCTAATGGAATTAAAAGACACGAACAGGCTTCGTGGTACGATTCCTATCCAGCTGGCGATTCGGACAACGATGTTCCACTTTTGCAGGTATATTAAAGTCGTTGAAAATAATTGTCAAAAAATATATATATATATATTTTTTTTTTTACTGACAGTGTGATGGAAATGCTTTTAATCAATTGCCGCTGGATGAAGAACACTGTCATGTCCACACATCCGGTAGAAATTCGAATAACAAAGCTAGGAATCAACTTTTGATTAGTTCCTGTTTATGCCTAATATTTATGGTAGCAGAAATTGTCGGTGAATAATCTTACATCAAGAGAGAAATATTTTAGAAGTGGCTTATTATGGATTCGTACTTGTTATTATAATTGATTATTGATATTAAATATATTAACTCTATTTATGAATTCAGTATGACCTAATAAGTCACTTTAAGACTCAAAAATTATATGCGTTTTCGTCAATTTTTTGTGACAGGTGGCTATTTATCGGGTAGTCTAGCAATTATGGCAGATGCAGCACACATGCTAAGCGATTTAATGAGTTTTGTAATTAGTTTGTTTGCGATTTGGGTTGGTAAACGGCCGCCATCCAGACGTATGCCATTCGGTTATTACAGAGCAGGTTGTATTTCAATTTTTTAAAAATAAAACAGAATTAATTTGTTTTTTTCTTTAACAGAAATTATAGGAGCATTTATTAGTGTGATTCTTATATGGATATTATCAGGGATTTTAATTTACATGGCAATAAATCGTGTTATTAATCAAAGTTATGAGATAAAAGCAGACATAATGATGATTACAGCTGTGATTGGAATAATATTTAACATAATGTAATGTTTACCTACAAATACAATTAACAAAAATGTAAATTATTGATTGCTTTCAGCATGGGATCAGTATTGCATACGTGCTGCCATTGTCCTCATGGCAGTTCTATAATGGGACACTCTCATTCGTCTCAGTCATCACATTCTCACTCGCATTCTCATTCAAACAAGGGCAACATAAATGTCCGAGCAGCTTTTATTCACGTCATTGGAGATTTAATACAGAGTATTGGTGTTCTTGTTACCGCCCTCATAATCAAATTCAAAGTATACTATTTTATTGTAAACATATTTCAAGTTTTATCGATATTTTTTTAAACATTTATTAGCCAGAATATCATCTTGCCGATCTGATCTGTACATTCCTGTTTTCCGCCCTGGTACTCTTTACCACCATAGGCATATTAAAGGCTGTTATTAGAGTTCTTATGGAAGGTAATAAATCATCTATATAATTATTTTAAAAAATACATTGTGTTTCCTTATTAAATATTTAAATTTATTCCAGGTTTTCCCTTAGATATTGATTACATAAGTGTTGCAAATGATCTTGAAAGTATTGAAGGAGTGAAATGTGTTCAAAGTTTGCACATGTGGAGTTTAACGATGGGCAAACACGTCCTGACTGCGCATTTAGTTTTAGGTATAAAGAAATTTGAAAATTGTAATAATAAAAATGTGTATTTATTATACTTGATTTCAGATGACACTGCTGACAATTATGCAATTGTAGAAAGAGCAAATGGATTGGTGAAACAGAAATATCAAGTGTCTCAATCGACAATCCAAACAAGTTTAAATTCATCTCTTAATTGCCACCAGTGCCTAGGACACCAGAACTAAAATCAAGCAAATGATTTTTGTAAATAACCTGCTTTTAACAACTCTTGCATTCCATTGCCAAAAGACCTGAACTGTAATCCAGAGTGATTGGAATGTTTGACTTAATTTTGTATATTTTTTAAATAAGTACTAAAAGAATTAACTTTTATTTTGAATATTTTTAAAATATATTTCGTAAGAAAAAAAAATTAATTTTATATTTCTTCCAATTGGTTATTCCAATCAAGGACTCCTCTCTTTAATATGCAGGTGCTCCATTTATTACCTGACCATGTGAGACCTTGTCGATATTCGAGGTCAAGTTTTTTTATTTTTTTTATTTTAATTTTGAATTTTGAATTTATTTAAATTTAAATTTTTTCTAGAACTAGCAATTACTTTATTGTGAATGTAATTACGAACTAAATGCCTTATACAAATGAATTCAAAGTCAAGAAAAGTTCCTGATTGTATACTTTGTATTGAAAACCCTGCATAATTTTAAAAATAAAACAATTGCAAGTTTTTTTTTCTAATAAAAAAATTTATTTCTTATTTTCATGACTGAAATATAATTGACATTTTTTTATTACCATAATCTTACCTAACATCTCTACAGTTTTTAAAGAGTATGAATTAAAACTGGTATAAAAATCATAAAAAAATGAATTAATTATGCAATAGCAAGTTTCCAATGACCTCCACACGGGCACGCTCTTGCCCATCTTTGATCCCAAGCTTTGGTTGCTGTGGATTTAGGTACGTTTTTCAACATTGAAACACAAGAACATCTAAAACACAGAAATTATGCTACATATAAATTTTTTTTCATGAAATAATTTTAAATTACCTTGCACACTGTTTGTACTGTGATGGTTTGCAACCTAAATAAGTATGTCTTACATTATCGTAAAACTGGTTAGTTGTAATAGCTCCTTCGACTACATTTATGTCCAATCTGTAGTTCATAAATGGAGGTTCAATACAATACTCAAAGGGAAGAGGAAGGGAATTGAGAAATAAGGCAGGGCTAGTAACACCTAAAAAAAAAAATCTAATTATATTAATTGCAAATAAATATTTCTCTATATTTCATAATTCTTTCATTTACCTTTGGCTTCCACACCTAAATTCAACGAAGGAATAAGAACTTGACTTGGTAATAAGCAACATTCATCTAGAAATTTCAAATAAATTAAGTTGATATTTTTTGTTGCTCATGTAAGGAAATACCTAATAAAGAGTCGTCAGGTTCTCCACCATAACATTGAAGAGATTTTGACAATAATCTGAAAAGAAGCGCCAGCACATCCAAGCTGTCTGAAGTCTTAGTAAAAGTTGGTAAGCAACTCTGTTTAATGAATCCCCACATGGTAATTATGACGAGCAGTTCTCTTAACGTGTTCAATGCTTTCAGATCATTAATCAGGCCGCACTTAAGAATAAAAGTAAATTAATCAAGATATTCAACAATTAATTTTTGAGATTTCATACTCCTGGAAAATGAATTAATGAATGAGTCTGTTGAGGCAGAGAAGCTAGCAAGTAGAGTGTGAAGTCCGCTACCCATTGGATAAGTTGCTGCATTGACTGTAATGTAGCTGATTCAACGATGAATTCTTTGTTTTCTAAGTGAATCATCACATCTGTTATGTTATCCACCGGTTTCCCAGACATGATAACAGTTAAATTTTCAGCCGGGCCTCTGTCTTGGCTCGACAAATCTGCTGGACGTAACATACTTTTAAAAGCAGTAGCTACTGCATTCAACATTAAAAGTGCACTACAATCGCCCGCTTTGTTTTGACCATTACTTAAACATCTAGAATAAAATACTGTTATGATTATTCATTTTTCATAAGTTATTTTTTTTAATCTATTACCGGTATAATGACATTTTAAGAGTTAAAAATCGAAGAAATAAATATTGTTGTTGACTTGGAAGTTGGCGATTAAAACTGTCTGTTAACTTTTCACACACTTGTTCAATAAACTCTGAAACAAAAAAGAAGAAACGTGAAAGACAAAAAAAATTATTATTGGTAACATCGACGTACGGGCTCTTAAACCGAGCAAAATATCCCACCAATCGATTCCAGTGATTAAACAATATTCGAACAATGCAACTGCGTAACTCACTGAGACTGGTCCACCTTTAAAAAAAGTTTAGATTTAAAAAACTTGCAAGTCTTTGTAAAATTACTGATTTACCTGGATCTGTTATTGGAGATAATCTATACAGATAAATCTGACTAAGCGAATCAAGAGCAATTAAGGTGCTGCCAGTCCAAGTCAGTTGCATATCCGATATCGTAGTACCAATTCTGACATGTTTTATTCCACTCGCCTCCTCTCGGTGTAGCAAACTCGGATTGATTGTAATACTAAAAACAAACTGAAGAGATTCTCGATAAAAGCATTTTATCGAATTGTCTCTGTAGGCAGCTAAAATATAGGAAGGTGGTGGATTGCTATCATACAACGATGTCCTGGGTGTAGTCAATGCGACAACTTGGGTAGTTGATGTTTGTGATGCATGATGTTGCCAACTCTTAAGAATCAGGTAAAAACTTCAAAAAATTATTTAACCAGAAAAGAAATAAAATTCTTACCACTGTTTTTAATTTATTATCAGTGTTGGTATTTAAAAACATTTTATTTAAAAGGATTTGTTTTTCTCGCAATTCCCACAGTTCAATAACACTTCCTGCGTTTCCTAAAGTTAAATTTAAAGTTAAATTAAAAATTGTAGATGAAATTAAAAATAAAAATAATGTTACCTGATGCGCACACGACTACAGCATCAGCTGCCTCTCTCACAACGAATCTCAAATGCGTTATTTTTTTGTCTGCTTTTTTATTATAAAAAAATAATTATTAATTCATGAAAACTGAGAAGTTAAAATCCATATTTACAAGTTCGATCCGACGCATTTGCATTAAAACAACTAGGGTAAAACCCAGGTAAAGATTGGCTGCTAATTACACATTTATCTTGAAACGATTTTCCATCTGCTTGCGCAGATCGCGAGTCATTCTGTTGAATTTTTAGGGTAACTTTGTAACAATGAACAGCGGAACACATACTGCCGTCACTGGCAGCTATGAGGAAATCTCCATTTTTTCCGTAGCACAAGTCAACAACTTTTAGCCTTGTTCGTAATAAGCCTAAACTGTCACAACTAGTGGCAGTCGTGCCGTCCATCGACAGTAAAACCACACATATCTAAAATCAAAAACTTAATAAATGATTTAGCTAAAAAAAAATTCAGATTTACCATTCCGGTAGCACCTATCGCAATGCAACCTTCTCGTGGTCGTCCTCCTATATGCCGTATAGACGGACCAAACCTTACATGAATGAATTTGTCAGTGTAAAGTGGACTGTCTTTTTTTTCATTGTTCAAAACAATCTGTAAATAGTTTATTTATCATAAATTACCTTTATATAAATAAATCCTACACACAATTTTTTCGAACCTTTTTTCCATTATGAAACCAAGCCGCACACAAAATATGTTCACCGGGAAATTGCGATGTTGAAAAACAAAACCAATCATTTAAGAGATAATCTTTCATCATCCATATTTGAATTTGGCCTGTTTTATCCGCAACTAGCAATCTGCTACCAGATGTATCCCATTCTAAGCAAGTGATCTCTTCATCGTGACTTAAAGCCCTACACAACCACAAACCAACAACTGTAACAGAAAATTCAATGAATTGAATTTTATAATTAATATCACCTATAGACATCCCATGGTAAATTAAGATCTGCAACATAAACGTGGCATCTCCACGATCTGCCTGACGAGTCATCTACTTTGGTTCTGCTGGTAAATGCAATAGTATTGCGGCTTGAGATAACACAAACTGCATTACCTTCGTGCATCCTGCGATGAAAATAAATTATTTATTAATAAATTAAGAAACCACTTGCATTGATAAACTCACCAATCCGAATTCGATTGAGATTTCAACGAAAACTTTCTCGAAACTGAATAAATAAGATCCATTTAATTTAGTTCATTTAACACGGTCGTAACATCATCTCTTTATCTTAGCCGGCGACAACAACTAAAATGATCCTCCACCTAGCGAGAATTTATAAATGCAAGAGATCCCGAACCGACATCTGACGGTGTAATTTGTAATCACGGTAAACATCATTTGAGTTATTTTTTAAAGTCATTTTTAATATATATCCTATCAAATAACCACAAAATTAATCGTCAACAAAAAAACTTTTTATTCTGACAATTTTTCATGTGTATTAACATTCCCAATCTTATTTTCTATCTTAAATGTTAGTCTATTTTTTTAAATTTTTTGCTAATTACAATTCAAAAAATTAAAAACTACATTCCATGGATTTTTTTAATTTTTTCAATTAGTTTTCCTTTTTTTCCAGATGGATCTGACCGAATCTTTGCTTCAATTTCCTTTTCTTTATCGGACAGACCTTCTTGTTCTAATTTCTGGCCAGCTGCTGCTGCAAGTTTCTCTTTATCTGTCTGAGGGACTGGGGCTGCAGCTTGAGTTGCAGCTTTAGCATCTGGTTGTTGCGCAGGTGCAACAGATTTTGCATCTCCAGTAGCATCAACTATATCTTTCTTCATGTCAGCTTCCTTAGCCTCTGTACTTTCTTTCTCAATCGGTTTAGTTTCAATAATTTCTTCTTCTTCTGCATCTTCATAATCTGCCGCTTCTAATTCCTCCTCTTCAGTTTTTTTCATAAAATTACCGCTCATGAAATTGTCGTATTGTTCTGACAAAATCGTCTTCATGTTACTCAAAAAGTAAAACGTTTTTTGAACACCTGAAATACACAGTTGAATCAATAGCTGTTCTTTGGTCTGCGTGTTATTACTTTACTAAGATTCCAGTAGTTTTTAGCATTATATCTTATATCGCGTTTGATTTGTTCTTCATCTCTAAGAAGCTGCAAGTGTAGGTGTTTGTATCAATCAGTTTGCTCTTTTCTGAGGTGTATTTTTCCTACCTTAATTCCATACTTCCATTCTACTTGTCGTAGTTGAGTCTTTGTATATTTTGATGTTTCACAATATAAATTTTGTGATTCGCAAAAGCCGCCCCAGAATCCTTTAGTCGATGTCCAGTACAGAGCACCGCCACAGAAAGCATAGCGACAGGTAGCGCTGCCAAGGAATGTACAAATTTACAAAGTGAATACAAATCGTTTTACTAAATTATTAATAAAATATGTAAACCCAAGTATTGCTCTATTAACACTGCTTAATTTAGGCGAAACTGTTTTACCAGTCGCTTAAAATATACTTGACTTTTACCTGAGTAAATTCCACCTCGTCAAGGACATCCCATTCAGTTGCAACAGAAAGAGGTCAACAAGCGGTGCAAATCATGTTCCAACCAACTTACTTAGTCTAAATAAACAGTAAATTTTTTGATTAAATTGTGAAATATATAAAATATTAGGATCAAAATTTAGAAAAATAAAAAGAACGTGCTAACCAATGGAAGTCAACGAGGATAGCTAAGCGCTGCTCGTTTGTTGATGAAGCACGTGCTGCGGTCAGACTGACGTAATTTCGTGTCCGTGAATTCATTGCAATGGTAACGTGAATTACGTCAAAACTGAAGTTTTAAGCCGCCCGGTTCAGACCCGGTCGACTTGCAAATGGATTCATTGAAGTAGTATTTTAAAGTTATTTTGGCTCAAGTTAAATAATGACGAATTTAATTAGCGCAATCGAGCAATCTTATACCAGACTGTGCACATTTAATGAGAAGGCCGAACTTGATGGAATTGTAAGATCACTTAATAAAAGTATTTTCATTCATTAATGCAACTTTTATTTTTAATGCGATCGTCAGACAGCAAAACATTTCTTAGATGAATTAAATACTTTGATGCACCAATTGCAATTGGAAAACCGTATAACGGATGAGAAAGTTTTAGAAGTGTTATACAATTTAGTAGCGTTCTATTTACAATTACTTTTACTTCCGCGAAACGAGTCAATTGAAAACGTCGGTGAGTATTGCGATATGACAAAACATTGAGTAATATTTTAATTACTTCTATATTTACAGAACCTGAACCCTCATTCTATACAAATTACATTGAACGAACCGAATACATTTTACCAGTATTTATACAGATTTATAAGCAGGTGTTAAATAATGACAAAATTAGATTACCACACGTCAAAAGTATTGTGGTTATGGGGATAAATGTTTGTGGTTGTCATTCGAAATTCCATCCATGGAATAATAAACAAATTATATCTCTATGTTGTGGTAAGTTGTTGCCGATGATATAGATATCATTGGTTGTTGCATAACCCTTTGTACCTGTGGTAAGGTTGATGCTGATAATTGTTTTAGTATTACATTTAAAACCTAAGTAGGTTCTTAGCTAGATTTTTTCAGAAATTGCAGACTTTGTTTTTTTCAGTAGGCTGAAAAAAATTCTTTCAAATACAGGCTTGCTCAGTACTAGAGCCTGCCTAATATAGAGTGTGAACTCTACTCGAAATTTATTAATTTCTCTCAACATTTGAATACTTTTGTTACATGACACATCTGCACAGAATTAAAATTCCATATTGAAAGAAATATACCAAATTTTTTAAAAATATATTTAAAAGCTAATATCAGCTTTCGTAAATAGAGGCTTCAATTTCTATTCGAACAAATTTGACCATACAATTTTCTATTTTTTTT
>JAQIXT010000377.1:0-39009 GCA_034700445.1 Stenotaenia linearis
CAATTTACCTAAATTATAGCTTTTTCCTACAATAATATCATTTATAGCTTTGCCCCATACAACCAACTTAATACCTTGAGAATGATCACAAATGATAAACTCAATCTTTTCTACTTCAGATCCGAACAACAGAATTTTTTCTTTAGACCCCTCAACACATTTCAAACATTTAACGGACACATTTACAAAATTTCCCACATCTAAATTCTCAACGTTTTCAATACTTTCGTAATTAACTTTCGGTATTACCCTTCGGAAATCAACCTTCGTTGGGATTACACTGCTATTATCTCCTACACAGATTGAACCCGCATCTCTTTTCACTTTTTTAAACTGCAGAGGCATTTCTTCATCTTGGGAGCGTTGAAATAGAGTTCGTTTCGATTTCGAAAAGCACACAACTTCAATGTATTTCTCGTTGCCTGTTTGTAGTTCTGCCTTGAAATATTCACATTTCGTCGTTTTGGATGGGGTTGTTTTTCCTAAGTTGTGAATGTATCCACTGAAGTCACTCATCTAATGTATGAAAGATATTTTAATTATGTAACAATATTGATATTAATAATATGATGATATATTTAATTTAATGTACAATTAAAAACAGCACTGTAAACAATAATGAACAGCACCATCCAAATAAGAGGCAGAAAGATTTATAAGCAATTGATTTCTTTGTTTAATTTTATTTTCAACAGTATAAATCTGTGAAAAAGTATTTGTAAAAATAATTTTTTTACAACAACAACAACAACAATTTTCTGGGTCAAAAGTGACAAAATGTCAAAAAGTCAATAAATATGAAAAAATCCAAGTGAAAAATTACTTACATGGGTGAAAGGGATTAAAAAAACTGAGAAAAATGTATGAAATACAACTGAAACTGAAAAATCATTTAATTAGAAGACAATGGGGTGAAATGGTGGATTTAATTAATTTGATCACAGTTTCACTGAAATTGGTTTGAAAAAAGCACATGGGTGATGAGATAAAATTGGAAAAAGTAACTTGTAAAATTATCTTTAAAACTCAATGTATCTCCTACACAGATTCAGAAAAACAAAAAATCGTGAAAATGTGATTAGTAACCCATGTACAGTAAACTGAACATACCTTTCGTGTGAATGGAACAGGAGTCGTAGTAATTCAGAGATGAAAAATCCAGTGAAAAAGAATCGAGATATTCCAACTTGGCTGATGAATGGAACATAGTAATCATAGTAATCATATAGTCATAGTAATCCACAATACCGTAGTGAACACAGTGTTACAATGTATCAATCAACAAACAGAATCCCCACCACTTTGTAACAGTGTTTACTTGATGACGTAACATCCCATTAGTTGACAACATCACTTCCTGCAGACAGACAACTGAGTATTACTATTATAGATTATAGCAATAACAATAATTAAATGTAGTAATACAAGCAAACTTATGTAAGCCTAATGTTATTCAGTTTTTTAAAAAAAGTGTTCCACATAAAAGTCACGGTAAATTATGTAATTAGTCAAAATTTTAATTTGGCACAAATTTGAGAATTAAGAAAAAATTGCAATATTCAATATTTCATAAAGTTTGACTTAAAATTATTTTAAAAAAATTCAAATTAAAGAGGTCGCCAATAATTTCTAGTTTCAAATAACAGGAAAAATTCAAACCAGTTATTAAAATGTGAAAGTTGAATAAAAAGATTCCGATATTTGTATATGCACAAAATTAAAGAAAAATTATTACTCGCAGGAAAAACCACCGGGGGAAAAAATGGGACAGCTAAATAAAGTGGCGCCATCTAGTGAAAAGTTTATAAGCACATAATCGAGACTGTCAATAAACTTGATAATTTCTCAAAAATCACACGAGTTAATCTGTTTTTGGAATGCAAACCCAAACAAATTTTTGACTTTTTTTTGTTGGTTTGAGCTGAAGTGATGAGCTGATATGTCATTATATTTATTTAAAATTTTCTTTCTGATTTTATTAAAGACTAAATGTAATAAATTTTAAAAATTTGACAAAAAGAAATTTAAATTTTCATTTGAAAACTTAAACCAAGAGCCAAACAAAGTTGTATTTTGTTTCTTTGAAAAGAGCGTTTCAGTAATAATAAATTGTATCCACCTGTTTGTTAGACTTTCTTAGTGGTTTGTTTATAATTCAAAAGTCACTCAGAATGTTGTTCACAACAAGAGCCGTTTTGTTTCATAGTCGGTCTCATGACAAGTTGAATGAGCGTTTAATTATCTCGAGACTTGATAAAAGAGGGCGAGTAATAAAGATGGCAAGCTCAAACTGAACTGGCATTAAAGAACCCGCTACTTTTTTTATGCAAAAAGACACACAAAAAAACTTGGCAAACATTTTATTATTTTTAAAGAATTTTTTTTGTGCTCATACATTTAGGTGAAAAAATAATAAAAACTACAACCAACTTTTCAGTGTCTAATTATAAAACGACAACACACCCATCTTAAGAAGTCTTCATTTATAACTTTTATCAAAAAGAAAATACATTATAAAAATTCATTATCAAATAAATATTAAATATGAAATAAAATTCAAGAAACCCCTAATAAATTTAAAAATAATATTTATAATCAACCAAGAAATCCTTTTGTCCTTATTGTTCTCTAATAATGGTGTTGAGGATGACATTCATGCTATGCCGAGCCATTCTATTATAAAGAATACAGAATCTTACTAATTAAATTTGAAAAGTTTCTCCTCTCTTATTTGTTAACCCCACATCCCGTGTACACACGCACACATACATGAATCTACTCTTTACTTTCGATTCTCCTTGCAGGTGCTAGTGCCTTTGCGACCCATAGCACAGTCCTCAGCAGGTTTGACCTGTTCTGGAAGGAAAGGGGCGAGGAGTCCATCAAATCCCATAAAAAAAAGTAGGTCGAAGAATGAAAGGATGTAGGTACCTTTTTTTAAAAAAAATTTTTTTTCTTCATTTCCCTTCTCGCATTTTTTCAGCTCCCTCTTTTTAAGTCATAGAAAGTGCAATAGCAGAAGAAAAAAGTTTTGAGTTTTTCAAATTATTAAATGATTTAAAGAGATGTATTAGAAAATCAGTTAATTATTTTCTTTTCCTAGAGCTATTTAATGATAACCATTGGTTGCCAAGTAAAATTATGATATATTAAATTCTAATCGTTTAAAATTCCATTTATACATTCAATGTCTCGAAAAGTTAAAAAAAGACTCGAAATTATTGCAGGAAATATTTATTTTTAATGAGGTCAGTGATAAGTTAACAATCTCTGTGGGTAAAAGGGGTAAAAAGAGAAAGCCCTTGCAAGAAGATCTGAAGGCTCCCACGAGAAGGGGAAAAAGGGCTCATTTCGTCATAGCATGGCGGACACCATCGCCTCCTGACACACACTTCAAGAGATTCGGGAAAAAAAGAAAAAAAAATCATATATTTCCCAGGATTGGGGTTGGGTTCAATGAGTTAAGATCCGGGCCCGTCTCAAAGCTGCAGTCCTTTTGCAAGACCGATCCCTGTTTTGTTGGCTATTGTACAGGCCGGTCCGGTGAAAGGGTTGGTTTGGTAGAACTGCAATCCATATGCAACTTCACAATTATCCCTCCCCCCAATTCTTTCCATTCAACATTTACATCTAGGGAAATGTGAAAGAGAAGAATAAGTTGTGGAGCTAACGGAGTCAAAGGAAAGTAAATGCAGAACGTCTCTATCTCTCTCTCTCTCTCTCCCTCTTCGCTGCTGCTATAATTAAAAATTTTTTAAGCAATAAAACATTTCAAGGAGTAATTACAAGGTTTTTATTAGTTACAAATATTTAGGTCAAATAGTTCAGTAATTGAAGCCATCGAACTTTAAAAAAAGTTTGATCCGCAACTATAACTTTAATTTATTGCGTAACTAGTAATGAAACATCAATTTATGTATCCACCAGTTTGTTAATCGCGTACTAGAGATTTTTCAATAGAAATTGTACAACATCATAGAATTTGATGTTATCAAGGATCAATATTACCTAATTAAAGCATCGATTCATTAATCATTATTTTCATCAACTATTTTTATGAAGATGGTTGGATTCAAGTTTATAGTAATTTTGCTCAGCTTTAAAGATCCTAAACAAGTTAAGAAACTCGTATTATTGACAAAGCGTTAGTGCTCTGTATATCAAATGAACTATCCAAATAAAAACTGGTTGCTGCGAATCTTGCGGGTGGATTCTCACCAAACATCACCTCAAATACCTAACCAGCAACTTTCTCTTGGGAAAAATGTCCCCAAAGAAAATACTATGTACAAATTAGTGTAAAATTTCTTAACCAAAATATTACGATGCAATCTGATATTATTTATAATAATTCTAATAAAATTGCAAAAATAAGTTACTTGAAGCAATAAAAATTATTGGACATACAATTATTTGCCAGTAGTCATAATATTTATACTGCAGTTTGAAAGGATATTGAAGTTGTTCCTCGTACTTGATAGCAATGGCATCACAAAATTTTTATGGTCGCATGTATGTATTTCCTCTTGTCATTTTCTCCCCCTTTTTTCTTCCCAGACATCGCTCATACGAAGTGATGATCCATTCAATTGCTTTTGACTAATAACTGGTGTCTGTATAGTTTCAACATCATGCTGGCGTCAATGTGTTACTATATTGATTATTTCTGAATTTGACATTTCCAAGTTCATTAATAATCTCAGCAATCATTCACACCAAACACTGTGACAATATCAAAAATTAATTTCAATAGATGACAGCATGGCATTTCTCCCAGAAATTTTTATCCAGAAATAAACAGAATTTAAAAAGGCACGTTGAAAAGCATTGTTTAGTTAGCTAATGGCCGCTTATTCAATCACATTGACAGTTTAAAGGAAAACAATAATAAAGAAGACAAAGGCTCAGTAGGGGATTCGCCCAACAGCTGAATCACTAATCGATCAAATTTAAAAAAATCAATGATTCTGATTTATATAACATGTTTGGAATAATTTTGGTACGGTTGAATAAAGTTAGTACAGTAATTTTCTTTTATCAGCTGGAAGAATTCACGGTATCTAAAGTACTGTGATTAATTTCCAAGGTAAGCTATTTCACAAATAACGATAAAGAAAAAAAATTGTTTTCAACTTAATTAAAGCTCCCAGCATCTCTTATTTAAGTGGACTTATCCCTTTCAATGCTGTGAAACTCACAAAAGAGTCTTTATTTTCTCGTCGTTTGAATTTACATAAACTCTAAATAGTTCAGCAAACTCGTGATTTGTTATTCTCGTACATTCGCCCGGAAAAGAGAATGGCATTGTGAATGAAATACCCATTGACTACTCTCATTTATTTCAATTCATTGGAAATGTAAAATTGGAATTAAATAATCAATAAGTGGGAATTAAATGAGGGAATTAACGAGTGACTCAGCAGATGGTCATCATCATTTTCTGCATTTATCCATACACAGATCTAACCGGAAAGGTAGACACATAAAATACTTAAAGAGCAATTACGATAATGACAGAAAAAATTCCCCTTCCCATGGAAAAATCGTGACCTGATATTCCGGACCGTTTCTAGGCAACCCAACTTGGCTAAAGCCAATTTTTTGTTAACATTTCAATTAATTAAATTGTCCAAAAAAGCAAATCATACAATTCTTTAAAATGAATTTAGAAAAAAAATTTAATTAACTTACACGCTTGAAGTTTTGAGAACAAATAGTGTTTATCATTCTCACTAAGATTATGCTGAAATATTTTGCATAAATTCTGTTATCTTCAATTAAAGCCATTGTCTGCTCCAATTAAAATGTCTACTTTGAGATTTGCAGTCCGAAGACTTAATTGGGTGTAAATCTGAATCAAATCATTACAGATTCCACTACCACAAAATTAAAAAGGAAAAGGGGGAAGAGCAAAAAAAAGGAAGGGGGAAAAAATGTTTCATTTGAGAAAGTGCACAATAGCGAAGTTTCAACTTTGTCAATATACCATAAATTGTAGCTGTCAGGAGTTTGCCGTTGGAGGTGGAATTTCAACGGATGAGTTAGGGCTGCTGTCCAAACAGCTCCTCCTTCCCTTGTTCATTAGTGTGTCCATCTTTTCAATCTCTAATCTCCAGAGGAATGTTAACAGAAACAAAAGAAATTAAATTTCAATCAATAGAACAAATTTTTATAAGTTAGATCTATTTTCTAAACAATTGCTTTTGCACTATTACTCCAACATCCCACATAAAAATGCAATAACGTGAGTTTTAAGAAATTTGTCAAAGTTGTTGCAATGTCCAGATTTTCAAGATAAGCATCACTAAGTACTAGATTCACATCAAATTTGGTTTTATTACGATAGCAATTTCCAGCAAGAAATTGTTATTCAAGTGAAAAGTTCTACTTTTTATGAGGATGAAATGCCTTTTTCCATATAAGGTTTGAAAACCCGTAAATTCTGTAGTAAAAAGTTTCGTATGTCATACATGATAATTTTCTATAATGGTTTGTTGACCCAAAGGCACCAATTTCTTACTTTTTCACTTAAATTTAGCTACCTGCTTCCATGTAGGACAAGATAAGTTGTGATTATCCACCAAATATGTAGGTTAGGGCCAGAAGAAATATGTCACGACTTAAAACCGGATGATAGGGCAAAGAGCTCAAAAGTCATTGGCGATGTCAATTTCGCCGTAAATAACGACACTCGAATAACTATGGTCAAACGAAGTCTTGACTTTCAGTCCAAAATCCGAAGTTCGAAGTTTAGTAAAGTTACCATATATAATACATTAAAATACAAAGGCCAGTATTGCGAAGTCATTTATTAAGTAATTTAATAATGCATGGGGCAATCCCAGTAAAGAAAGATCGCATCTTACGTTAAAGATGGCAATATGTATTGAACTTTGAAATTAAAGCCCAAAGAACGACTTTATTCATTGTAAAATGAGATTTTTCGTTATAAATTCTAGGATTAAGGCTGAAGGTTATAGTGCAGAGTGAGTAGATGGACTAATCAATCGCTCCTATTTCCGTATAATCAGTTTGAAGCACAATCAAAAAGGAAAAAAAAATTATCATGAATGAGACTTTGCTGCATCGAAATTTTGATTTGGTATAGAGATATTACATTACTTTATCCAGAGAATTGAAATCTAAAGTATAAATAAATCTCTATCTAGTAAAAGATGCTTTGGTCAGGGACATTACAAAGTGGAGAAAAAGTGACTTTCAATTCGAATTTTAAACTTTTATTAAAAAATAACAAAATAAAATGTAAACCTAACTTCTTTATTGTTTGCAACAATATCGCAACGCTTTGCCATTGCCATACAACTTATTTTCAAATATGAGTGCAAACAAGGAAGTGTAGTTTTACTTGAAATCATTCATAATGCAGCATTTAAAATTCTCAACCCTTGAAAGTAAAATTATCTTATCTTCTTAAATACGACTTACTGCTTTGACTACTTTACGTCTAGAACTAAGTAAAACAGTGATAAATCAATTCGAGTAATTTTAAATGATTTAAATTGTGTCTTTTGAGAGCGCCTTTAATTCTCTCTTAAAAATATAATTTCGATTTCAACGAAATGAAATTGAAATTTAAAAAAAAAAAATTTTAATTTTAATTTAAAATTAAGATAAAAATTAGTTAAATTTAATTTTGATTACTAATATTATTTGAACGTGTGATATTTGGTACTTTGGAACCATCTCGTCTCGTACCTTATCAAATTGAATTTTTTTCTTTTTTCGTGTCTAATACCAGTAATTACACAATTTCCGTTTCTGGTGACCCCAGAAACCAAAAAAAAAAAGAGAGAAAGAATGCAATTTTTTGCAATTAAAAAAAGCTTTAACGCAAAATTAAAATAATTTATATATAATTACTGCAATAAAAATCTTGTTAATTTGAGAAACATAAATGTGTTGAAAGATATCTTAATAAACAAAACTTACGACATTACAAATTAAATGTCATTCATTCACGCATTACTTCAATCACACTTAAATCAAATTCAGCGACAAACCTTATTACTTATTTAATTAAAAACCCATTTATATTACCCAAACTCGTTAATTTTTTAAAATTAAACTATTTATGAATAAGACAGTTCGTAATTAATGAATGAACCGCCCATATTTATAGTGCCTTGTTGTTCGGAAGATGTTGCTGTCCTGACTTAATGAATCATTCTAACGACTTTTGCAATTCAATGAATGCTCTCCCCTAACATTTCAAAAGTTAAATAATATCCTTTTTCTTGGCCATGAAATTTAGGTGACTGAAATAATGCCTAGAAGATAATTAAATTGGATTTTATGACTGTGAACAGACACGAAGCCATAAATTCCGCATGGCTGCCACACAGAAATAAAATATTTAATTTTGGTGGGAACTAATAAATATATTTTTTTTAAATTGTATCATTATTATTATAAAATGCTTTTATTTATTTAAATTATTTATTGTCTGGAAGAAATAGCTGTCCAAGTCCATTCAAATTGTCCATCTTTGGCCAAAATGCAAATTTATGACAAAAGCAATTGTTTCTAATAAACAAAATCGATCAACATTTGATATTTCGTAAATAGAATTGTGGGAAGATTCACATTTGCACGCCAAGTTTGTTAAATTTATAACGGCCTCTCAAATTCAAACACCTTTTTTAACGTTACTTTTTCGGCCATTAAGTGCGTAATAAGTTATAAAAGTCATGTTTAATGGCGACACAAATTTATTCAACAGACTAACAAAAAATAAGAATGTTTTTTCCTGTCGTGGTAAACACGTTTTTAGTATCGGTAACATCTAAATAATTAAGACTTGGAGCCGAGTCCAGCGTCCAATTCAGAGCATTAATTAGTACTCAGATTCGAAGATCCACGAACGCCGAAGAGCAGACAAACAAACCAAAACTCCTTCAACTTTAAGCCTTGAGATCGCTTACTTGTAATCTATTTGCATTCACAAAATCTTCGGGTAATGATGTTTAATCGCCACATAGTCAACGGATACAAAAGCTATCCTTTTAATTATTTATGAATGCAAATGATTACCTCGAGTGTTTTCGAAGAAAAGTATTTTTAAGCTGCTGAAACTAAAGAAAATAAAAGAAAAATAAATTCACAAGATATTATCGATTATCATTGGACAATGCTAACAATATTTATTGCCTTCAACAACACAACCTACAGGAAATACAAACTTTTAGGAAGAAAAGATAAAATCAAAATTTGTCAAATTTAAGTGCATCTACGTTAAACTATTTTTTTAAAAAGAATAAAATGATAAAATAAAGTTGAAAACCACGGTTTATAATGAAAAATTTACACTTGTATTCTTTTTGTCTTCATTTGAAAAGTTATTTTCACAAAATATCAAAGTTGTACTCCAAATATGAAACATTTAAGATTTCTTAAATACTAAAATGTCATTACATCCACAAGTTAACGAGTTGAATATCCTAAAGAAGTTGCATCCAGCCACCAATCTTCTTCTTTCTACTTTCTTACAGGAAAACTCTAATTCGCTTGAAACCCTTTAAACTTTTAGACGATGCTTTGTTTTTCTCTCTTTAGTTATAATCAACTCCAACCTTGTGAACCCAAATGTAGAAAAAAAAATGTTACAAATCGTACTCTACATGATCCACTTCCACAAGTTTCCCGGTGTCACACCAGGTGTTAAAAAAGGCTGACCTTGTGATGGAGGGTGCTGAGACGCGTTCTGCTGAGGAGCCTGATTGGCTAATCGGCTCAGAATGCTGCGTTCTGACATCTGCAACCGTTGTGCCACTGGCGGGATACGGGACAGCGTTGCTGGCAGCCGACTAACATCTGACTTCATGTCGCTTAACAACTCTTCGAGTTGATTCAAAACTACAAGAATCAAATAAAGCCATTTAGTTGTGCGATTAACATAGAGACTCGTTTGATTACCTTTATGAAGGACAGCATTGGCTGGCTTGTTTCCCGCCAATGACTCTTTCGATAAATGTTGATGCGATTCAGCCAGGCACTCAACCTCAGCAAACCTGAAGCAATAAACGGTTAATAAAACGTCGGGTGCAACATTAAAATGCTATTAACATTACCGAGCATTCAAAGCCATGGCAGGGTGATTAGGATCTTGAGTCAGGTTTAAGTAGGCAGCACGTCGCAATTGTTCCTCGATAACTAACGCTTGCTCCAATAACTAATAATTAAAAACGTTTAATTTATCAAATTAATACTGTGTGGAAGATCCTAGATGAGAAAGGATTTTATGGATAAATCTCAAAAAGGTAGTTTATAGCAATGAAAAAGTGGATTAATAATTGCAACATAAAAACTGTTAAGTTTTAACTTCAAAAAAAATAAAATTCAGATAGTTTTAATATTATTCTCGTAAAACTTGTTTCTTTTACAAGTTTGTTTACTTGTTTAATTTTCTATGAAGGAGATCTTAAATTGAAATTTTAATCAAAATAAGATCTCGTTTTAGTTAATCAAGGATTCTACGAACTTCATATGACTTACCTTAAAACGTCGAGCTAAAAATTTGTTCTTTATTTCTAAAAAATTCCCTTTGCCAACGTCCATCTTAAAAGGTTCATTAATAATAGCAAATCGTGGATCATTCTGTATGTCCTGCCAGCGACCATAACCGTGTCTAAACTTCCGTTAAGTTTATATCATTTCCTTTATCGATTTAACGTTTTATTTTTAAAAAAGGATACGTTACTATTCCAGCAAGCAACCAATAATCGTGTCGCCTGTGCCAAATTTCGTATTCACGCCCAGGTACAGCAGCCCTTTCCTCGTTTTGCCATAATGTATGAAGTTCTGTAAAACCGCCATCTGCTATGTTAAACATAAATTTTCTTTTTCCAGCCTTTTCTTTCTCCTTGGGTTCTTTTTCATCTTTTTTCTCTTCTTTAACTTCAACGTTGGAGTCCGTTGATTTCGTTTTCCCTTCTTCTTCAGTAGCAGAAGTTGCAGATTCTAAAATAAACAAGCAACAGTCAAATTAAGTACAATTATTTAGAAACTCCAAACACCAACCAGTCTCAGGAGTTTCCTCTTGTGTTTTTTCACTGCTTTCACTCTTCTTCTCTGTTTCTTTTTCATCCGAAACAGATTCGTCTTTAGCTGATGACTCCGATGATTTATCGTCAGACTTCTCCTTTTCTTCGACTTCACTATTTTCTTTTTCTGTTTTATTTTCTGGTTCCAAATCAGTTTCCATCTTCTCTGCGACTTCTTCTCTCTTGTCTTTATCCTTTTCTTTCTCTTTTTCTGCAGTCTCCTTAACTTCGGAGTCCGACTTTGTCGCTGGCGATTCGCTTTCCGTTTCTTTTTCCTAAAAAAACAAACATTTATTTTAAACTATCAAACAGTTCAAAAAATAATATCCAAACCTTTTCTTTCTCTTTCTCTTTCTCCTTCTCCTTTTCTTTTTCATCTTTATCTTTGTCGCCCTCATCCTTCACGGGCAATGGACTAGGAGCCGCAGAGGCAGCTGCCGAGCTGGCTGGTGTGGCCATCTTGACTTCGGCCTTCACCTCCACTGACACTTCATCCAATGGCATGCTGTGAGTACCATTAATGGCTTCGAATTCCTGAACCTAAAGAAAATCCCTCAATCAGAAAACACGTCTTTAATGCTTATTTTAATGCTCGTACTTTTTTCCTGATGAGAGACATCACACCAATTCGAGTGAGAACGTGCTGCCGCGATAAACCTTCCCGTGGAACACCATCAGCGAACGTTTCCGCATTATCTGCACCAGGCTCGCACAAATGGCGCATGAAAAGAGATACGTATGCTCGAAAGTTTTTTTCCGACTTTCCTCTCAGGTCTCGTACAAGCCTAATTATAATAACACGTTATAAAAATTTTACAGAATGTCTATTTTCTTTAGTTTTACCATTGTGAATTGAAGGCATCTTGTGGAGGCATGCCATATCGCATAATTGCATTCAAGAAAGCCTTGCGCTGTCGCGCATTAAAACCTAACACCTAAAATCAAATTAAAATGAATAAGTAAAATAAAACAAGTTCCAAAATAAAATCGTCTGCGAGCAAAGTTTGCCATCAGATAATAACTTTTTTCATAAATGTAAATTTTAGATGTTAATGTTTGGTAATGCCTTTAAAAATGAGCCCAACTTAAAACTCACTTCCTATTTGTATTTTTACCAATTTATTTTTTGTCCACACTTACAACTGCACCGATAGCTTCACAGTGCTTCGATACGGCAGACAATTCAACTGAGTAAGTATTTCATCATCTGGCAATATAATTACCTCAATGTTGCCTCCAACTCGTGCCAGGAGGGGCGGCAATGGTTTATCCTTTTCGTTTCCCATTCCGGACCCACGTTTCCGTCCTCGTCGTTCTAAAATTAATAGTTTATTTAATTATTATTTTCACCTAAATTCACCACATCTAAATTGTTTTACCATTTCCTTCATTTCTCTCTTCAAAATCATCGTCTTCTTCGTCATCATCTGAAAATTATAATTCCATTCAAAATCTCACAAAAAAATTTACCGAAATCTAAATTGTCACAGGTACCAGTTGGTACAGAGAAATCAGAGTTGTAATCTGACAGATTGTCCTGCCAATTCGTGTCCTCCTGGCCACCCATTGCATCATTATAGTTCACTTGTTTTCGAACTCTTTTTCCTTTTCCGAGGGATCTGGCAAGATCTTCTTGTTGCTGTTCGTAATGATGACGAAGAAGTTTTTCCCAATATGCAGGGTCAGTGTTTTCAGCTTCCTGTTTCAATATTTCCGTTTCTGGCTCTTCCTACACGAAGAAGAAAAGAGACAGTAGTTTACCTAGACACTTTTTCAATTACCGAACAATAAACATCACCTCTTCAGCTTCTTTGGTGGCATAACTTGCAACTTTAAAGGAACTCAAATATTCATTTGCCCACAATTCCTTTTGTTCTATGCCCTCTTTGCTACGATCAAGCAAATCAACAATTGCTCGATCGTCATAGTGAATCATTTCCTCCTCTGTGAACATTAAAAGATCAGTTTTATAATAACCTCGCTAGATACGATATCGGATTACACTGATCGTTATTCAATAGGGAATGTCACATCTGTAATCTCGATCTCAGCAGCAATTATATCGCAGATACTCAAAAATATCACACACTGGTAAAGTAGTCAGTAAGTGGCAAAGGGCAATAAAAAAAAAACCTATGCCAAAATCTTAAGTAAGCCAAAAAATTCTTAGTTTTTCCCTTATATCTTAGCCTATAAAACCTATCTAATAGATTTTATGGTACTATAAAAAACTAAGTCAAGCCTACACTTTTAAAAAAAGAATATTTTAAAATTTCTGTTCACACTGCTACAGGACAGGACAGGACACTAAACCAATGTGGTGATTTTGCCATTCCAGTGACATTCCTTATTACGTTTCAACCTGCAAAAAATTTAAAAAAATAAAACTTTTAAAATAAATCAAAAAATGAAATAAAGGGAATTATACTAAAACTTTAACCGCACGATTTGATTTTTACCTTTACCCTTTCCATCGTCGTCTTTGAAGAGCTCCTCTGTTCCGAAACGAAGAATATCGTCCAGTTCTTGCTTAGACATTGTACCTGCACGTCCACCCATACCCGGCCTTACTACTAAGTGGGTCAACATCATTTTTTTCTTGGCAACCTGAGAAAAAAGTTTTTTATTACACAAAAAATAACAACTTCATTCAAAAATCTACCTGTGTTATTCTTTCCTCGACCGATGCTCTTGTGACAAAGCGATAAATCATCACTTTGTTTGCTTGACCTATTCTGTGAGCTCTGCTGAAGGCCTAAATAATTTTAAAAATATATTTAGCTTTTATTAAAAATAAAAAAATCTGGAAAACTCACTTGAATGTCATTGTGTGGATTCCAATCGGAATCATAAATTACGACTGTGTCTGCAGTGGCAAGATTAATACCTAAACCACCAGCTCTGGTTGACAACAGAAAGCAAAATTGAGGTGCTCCAGGAGCTATTGTTTTAAAAAAAAAAATATTATATTTTGAATAATTTCTTATTAAATTTTATTTTCTCTCACCATTAAACCTATCGATAGCATCCTGTCGTTGAGATCCAGTAATGCCACCGTCAATTCGCTCGTACTTATAACCTTCAGACTCTAGAAAATCCTCAAGAATATCTAGCATTTTAGTCATTTGAGAAAAGATTAGGACTCGATGACCCGTATCCTTTAATTGCCTCAGCATCTTGTGCAGTAAAATGAGCTTCCCACAGGCTTTAGTTAGAGCACTGCCCTCATATGCGCCATTGGGCAATTTTGGTGCTTCCTTCAATGATTAAATTATTAAAATTAGTAAATAACCAAACTAATTACAAAATAATTCGTTTCTACCTGTGCAGCAGCGGGGAAGAGATATGGGTGGTTACAACATTTCTTCAAATCCATCATAATGTTCAGCAATGATACCTGATGCCCACCGCCTTTAGCGTTGAGCGCCTCGAAATTTCTCGTTAAGATAAACTTATAATATTTTCTAAAATAGAAAAATAGTCAGTTTTTTTTTTATTCAACTCATTTTTATGATTAAATAAAATAACTTACTTCTGCATGGTAGTCAAATCAACACGAACAATGAATTCGCTTTTAGCTGGCATGTTCTAGAAAGAAAGAAAGTATAATTCAAACGTCTTATTGCAAATTATCTGAAACCTACTTTTAAAACATCGGCTTTAAGACGCCGCAATAAATGAGGTCCAAGCATGTCGTGTAATTTTTTGACTTGTTCCTCTTTTGTAAGATCAGCGAATTCATTTTGAAATCCTTGTAGATCACTGCATTAAATAGCATAAATCATTATTAACAGGAAAGAACATTATTTAAAAAAGACAAAAAAACTTACCAAAATCTCTCAGAACTCATGAAATTGAGCAAATGGAATAATTCTTCTAAATTATTTTGTAATGGTGTTCCAGTTAACAAAAGTTTATAACCAATTCTGTAGGTATTAAGAATTCGGAAGAACTGAAAAACAATTCACTCACTTAGTTTGTTTTGTGTTTCTAGACAACTTGTCATAAACAAATACCTTAGACTGACTATTTTTTAATCTGTGCGCCTCGTCGACCACCAATACAGCCCAGTCGACTGAGGCCAAAGTTGCAGCGTCAATACTAATTAATTCGTATGAGGTGAGAAGAACATGAAATTTGACGGGCACATCTTTCTGAAATTTAAATCAAATTCGCATTAATAAAAGTACCAAATTTTTGAATTTTTAATTCTAAAACTTACTCTCATTCGTGAGGCTTTAGGACCCCCACGAACTGCCCCTTCTTCGAATGATAATTCATGTTCCCTGTTTTTTTTAAAAATTATTACTTTAAAATTTAAAAAAAAAATTAAATCAAATTAAAATTATACCTGATGACAGCTCGACTGTCTTTGTCACCGACATAAGTTACAACATAAAAATCTGGTGCCCATAATTCAAATTCACGTTCCCAGTTGATAATTGTAGATAAAGGTGCACTAACTATAAAGGGACCTCGACAGTGACCCTAAAATTTGAATTAAAATTAATTAATCAAACAATTTTAACTTAATAAATAAATTAAATTAGTTACCTCTTTGTACAGTGAATAAAGAAATACAATAGTTTGAATGGTTTTTCCCAAACCCATTTCATCGGCAAGAATTGTATCGGTCCCATTCGACCATGAATACCGCAGCCAGTTAACCCCTTCTAATTGATAAGGATGTAGGTTCATTCCAGTGAAATCGACATATTCGGGCTGCCGGTCATATTTCTTCTTTGGCTAAATGAATTATTTCGAATTATAATCAGCAGTCTTTCAAATAAATACAACAATCAATTCTTACATCGATAAGCGACTTTTCAGGTGGCGGTGTTGGACGACTTATTACTTCGTCATCCACTTCTCGACTACTCTTCGATTTCTTAAACTTGCCACTCCTTTTCTTTTTGCTGACTCCGTTAGTTTCAGCGACAGCCCTAAAACATGAAAAATTCAACGCGGTTGAGAAAAAAAATGCCAAGTCACTATATTACAATTTTCTATTTTATAAGAGAAATTCTCACCGTAATTCTAAATAAAAATCAATCAATCGATTAAGATCTGGAATGTCTGGATTCTCCGCCTCGTACGATGCCAAATCGTATGGAAGATCTCGCCATTTCACTAAATACAAAGTGCGTCCATCCTTAAAATTCCTAAAAAACCAAGCAATTCCAATTATTAATTGCAGTAATAAAAAAATTTAGTTTTTTACTTGTGGTTAATAACTCTGTGGACTTGCAGCCATTCAGGTCGAATCCCATATTTATAAAACCGGTCCTCTAAATTATGCGGATCCTCCCCTTTATTCCTCTTGACAATTTCTCCCGTAGCATTCTCAAAACTGCCATCATCTAACGGTGGAGGTTCGTCCATATCAGTTTTACGACAATACATTCGATACATAGCAGGGTGAAAAACGTCCAACTGGGGAAAAAAATTAATATTATTATTTCAATATTTTAATTAGTGAACAAAAATGCGAACCTGTAATTCCGAAATCCACGAGCAATGCCAATACGACAAGTCTTGCCATTTAACAAAAAATTCTCTCTGCGGTTTCGGCTGGGGTTTTTTACTGGTTGATGGCTGAGCTGCAGGAATATCATCCTTGTTTTCAGGTTCCCCTTCTTTCGTTTCCTCTTCCATTTTATAATTCTGCGCCCATCGCCAGGTGAGGATTTTCGCAACTTTACCTTTCAGGGGTTCCGCCTATCAAAATCAAAAAACATATGCATGATTTGTGTAGTAATTCAACATAAGTCCATACAAATGGTTGTTGCGAACTCACTGAACATCTAGGGCAGTGCCATTCGCCATCCGGAATTTCCTTCAATGGTGGGTTCAGACAATGAGTGTGGTAAGCAGATGGACAGCTATCACAGCACAATAACTCTCCTCCATCTTTACACACGCGACAAAATTCCATGTGATCGTCTTCTTCTTGCTCATGAATTCCTTCTCCCTCCTAAACAATTTTCAATTCTTTAACTAAACGACAATTCAGTAATCGCACGTTACTTACACAATGAGGACAACTCCATTTCCCTTCTGGAGCTTCTTCTAACTCGGGATCTAAACAAACCAGATGGTAGGCTCTTGGGCAAGTATCACACAGAATAATTTCGCCTCCTTGCTGACATACTTCACAGTAATCTTGATGATCAGTCTAGAACATTTAAATAACAAAATTATAATTTATTATTAAATTAAAACAAGTACTATTTTTATCATAAATTACCTCATAGCCATCATTTTCCCCATCCGAACCGGGAAAGCTCGATGTCGTTTTTGTTTTTTTCTTTTTCGATCGTTTAAGCTTCGATTTTCTTTTTGCATTGCTAGAATTGGATTTATCAGATGGACCACTCATGTTGCTCGCTTCTTCCAAAGCAAGTTCAAAATCAGCATCACTTTTATCATCAGTGCTTTCATCTTCCTCCTGCAAGATTTGAAAAATCAATAACAAAATTAAGGCAATGCGATTTATGCTCTTACCGAACTGCCTTTCTTTCGCTTTCCAAACGAACCAAGCTTAATTTTCAGAGGTGCCACTGATTTTTTTGTTTTTGACTTTTTACCTCTATTTTTACCTGTAAAAAAATAGATTAACTGTCAATTATACTCTGCATTGCTATAAATTCACATATGCAGACAATACTTTTTGATTTTGGATTATCAGGATCGAAAATTTCCGTATGTGGATTTGATTGTAAAAACTCCCTCCATTTAGCCGCAAGCAGTGAAACCATTTTTGACATTGTAAGTTTAGGACATTCTTTGGCGAGAATTGGACGAACATGTTGACTGAATAACTTATAATTAGCAAAATCCAAATAATCAGTATCGCTGTATTCTATATTAATATTAGGTACTCCTAATTCTTCACAAATTTCGTCACTCGATTTTTGAACCTTAATAAAATATTTAAATTTACAAAACAAAATATAAAATTTTCAATAAATGAATTTACTTGAGGTTGTTTTTTAATTTTTTCTGGTTTTGGTTTGTTCTTCTTTTTTGATTCTGCTATATAATCACTGTCATTGTCCAGATCGTCGCCAAGTAAACACGAATCGCTCTCCTGTATAAGAATTTCCATTATTTAATATAAATATTCATATAAATAAATAAAAGTTTTGTAGTAGAGCACCGCTTGTCAAGCAACATAGGGAGAGTAAGACAAGAAATCCTACAAATTATTTGTGAAAATTAATTTGCCTGCAGTCAATCGGCGCTCTGCTACAATTAATTTTGAAAGTAAATGTATTAATTGTAATAACCTCGCCAGCACTTTCCATCATTTTTCGTTTCTTCTTCTTCTTGCTTGTTTTCTTTTTTTCACCGGGTTCACCTTTGGCTTTACGTTTCTTTCCCTTTTTCTTCATTTCAGGTGGAGGAGGGGTTTCTATTTCTTCCGGTGGTGGTAAATCTTCTTCTTCAGCTGGTTCCTCTAAAATTTCATCTTCTTCTCCTTCTTCTTGTTCCACTTCTTGTTCTTCATCATCTCCCACCTCTGCAATTTGTTTCAAAATTATATAAATTGCTTTCAACGCATCAAAAGAGGAAGAGAATATTCAATGTAACAATTTCTAAGCGCATAAAACAAAAATGGAGAAAAAAAATCAAAAGAATTTATTGATCTTTCCTTTCATTGCTACTGTATTTTTTATTTTTTCCATACTCGCAAATAATCTGCGTAAACCTCCCCATAACCAACGTTCTGTATACAATTTTGATTTCTAAAGGATAAAAATTTTCATCTTCAAAATCATATACATATATAAATACACGACACGAGCATAAAAAATTAAGTACAGTACGACTTGCCTACTTTTAAATTCAGCATTGATTTTTCCAGGCAAGCAGTTGCCATACAATACGCTATTCCCATTACATTTATGGTCTCAAGAAAAATCAATGTTTTCAGAGGTAAAGGAAAAATGGAGAAACACAAAGACTCAATTTTAAATCTTTTTTTTCAGTAACAGCTATCTGTTAATAGTTAATTTGAAATTATCGTTTAAAAAATTTCGAATTCTCTTTTTTAGTCTTAGCATTTTCTTCCTGAAATTTTAAAATTTAATTTCTTTGTAGCTTTAAATGAGCTTTAAATAAGGGAAAGAGATGTTGGATGTAAAATTCCTATAATGATTTTCTTTTCAATTCATGTAAACAAAACATTACTGTTTTTACTTTCTTTTGATAGAAGAAAAAAGACCACAAAAACAGATTTCGTACAAAATGTCTCCCCGAAGAAAAGCAAAGCAAACGAAATTTAGTGCAACAAAAACTTATTTTTGTGACTAAAAATTATAAGAAAATAAATCCCCTTGATTTTTTTTGAAGAAATTAAAAAGTAACATTTTCTTAGATTCTACCTGCACCTTGGATTTGTCTTTCAGCCTCGTTTTCGAAAGGGCTAAATACGATGCATTAATATGCTAATGAGTTGATACATATCTTGATACATATCCCTGCTCCTTTGTTTGTTTAATATCCCTTGATTTTTAGCGGGTCAAAACTATTCCCTGATATTCAAATTCTTCACTAATAATCAGTATTGACAATATATTCGCTGTAGACAGAGGGAATTCCCAGGAAATCCCCTTCAAAATAAATACATGTGCCGACCGGTTAGCGCCACCGCGATTCAAACACGGAAGCACTTTTCGATTTCAACAAATTTCAATCGTCACTTGTATTTAAAAATCAGCGAAACTTAGTAATTGATAAGCCGATGCTAAACGTGATTTCTCCACTTTTATCCATACCGGATTGCTGGCATGGAATGAAGCAAGACACGCTCCAACGCGCTATTGCTTCTTTGCCTGCTACAACATTTAAATTTAAGATGAATGTTTAGCTAACCTGGTAATGATTCTGCTTCCGCTTGATTCGTTGGTGTTTCCATACTGCTGGCACAATTTACCTATCTTACAACTTTTTGGACATAAATGACCTGTCTGTCAATGGAAATATGGCGCGGTTTGCACCAAAATACCTCCCTTCTTCGGCTCACCCCCCCAACGGCGACACGACAAAGGGGAAATAGTCATACTTTGATCTGCCCATGCGCAGAAATTGCGGTTCCTTCTAAAAAATTAAAATGAAAGAGCATTTCCGGTAAGGTTGACTTTACTATTTCCGAGACTTTTTTTATTGTATTTTTTTAAACTTAATAATCATTTTGTACGCGAAATTCCATTTTAATTTTTAAACAATGCCATATTATTAGTTTGGATACAATGTGCAATATTTGAAATGAAGTTCAGTTTATAACTATAAAAAAATTAGTTGATTGAAATTTAAAATAATAATAAAACTTTAAAAAAAAATAGTCCGAATTATTTTATTTTGTTTTCTTTATTTATTTCTCCTTTTATTATTTTTCTTTTGGAATATATTTTTCGATATTTTTCTCCACTTACTGTGACGTCATCGTTGTGTCTTTAAGCTACTTCCGTTTGTACAGGTACATGTGATATATCCGTAACTTTAGATGCATTAAAATGAATTAAATTTTTTACAATGTTGCCCTTTCTTTTTTAGATGACGAATTAACTAATGCAACGGGCTGCAGACATTGAGGTTGGTTTGCGAGTTGTCCGCGGACCCGATTGGAAATGGGGCAATCAGGATGATGGAGATGGACATGTTGGTACAGTAGTTGAGATCGGAAAACCGGGTAGTTCGACTTCCCCGGACAAAACAGTAGTTGTGCAATGGGATTCGGGTTCACGAACAAATTACAGAGTCGGATATCAAGGTGCTTATGATCTGAGAATTTTTGATAATGCACCAATAGGTAAGAAAAGAACCGATGAAGAATTTTTTTATGTAAAATTCAATTTCTAATAAAGAATGATTTAATTATAATAATTAGTTATTACTTGAATTTTACAATGATATAATAATAATATTTATAAATATAAAATGGTGCAAAACGAATCTAAAATTAAAGCGAACATTTTTTCAAGGTGTTAAACATCCTAACATTATCTGTGATGCGTGCCGAAAACATGGAATTCCGGGAATACGATGGAAATGTTCACGATGTTACGATTTTGATTTGTGCACACATTGCTATATGGCAGATAAACATGATTTAACACATCCGTTTGTGCGAATTGAAACTGCATCATCAGTAGGGTTAGTATTTGCAGTCTTGCATTTAATTATAAAAGCTTTTACTTGAATTTTTTTTATAGGGTGGAAATGCTCGTAAGAGCTGGGGCATTAAAAATTCAGGCCAAAGGTATTTTCGTAGGAGCTAAAGTCGTAAGAGGCCCTGATTGGGATTGGGGAAATCAAGATGGTTTGTATAAACACGAGCAAATTTAATAATTAATATTATTAAACAATTTTTTCCTCAGGAGGAGATAATAAAACTGGCCGTGTGATAGACATTCGTGGTTGGGATAATGAATCGGGACGGAGTGTTGCAAATGTAACATGGACTTCAGGTTCAACAAATGTTTATCGCCTGGGCCACAAAGGAAAAGTCGATTTAAAATATATGCAAGAAGCTTCCGGAGGATTTTATTACAGAGACCATTTGCCAATTTTAGGTTTGTATTCAATACAGATGAAGTTATTACAGAACTAATTCTTGTATGCTACAATTAATATTGCTTAATGAAATTGTTAAGAAGTATTCATTTCATTTAGATTTTGCTTATAGTATGTTTAATTTTTATTTCTTTAAGGCGATGTAGTTGAACAACAAGCTGCACGATCAGTTACATATAAGCATACTTCGTTTAGTGTTGGAGATAAAGTGAAAGTGTTAATTGAGGTTGACATGTTGAAAGGTATGCAAGAAGGTCACGGAGGATGGAATCCACGAATGGCGGAAGTTAGTTTTCAAAGATCTTAAGTTGTAAGATTTCTAGTCATTCATTGCTTTTTGTATTTTCAGTATGTAGGGAAAATCGGGACTGTTCATCGTGTAACTGAACGAGGAGATATAAGAGTGCAATACGAAGGTTGCAACAATCGCTGGACATTTCATCCAGCAGCGTTGATGAAAGTTAGTAATTCGTAGTGGAAATGTTATTTTATTAATGGCAATTACAAACTTAAATTGCAGATTAATACATTTGTTGTTGGAGACATTGTAAGAATATCAGACGACATGGCTAAAGTAAAAGAGTTACAGAAAGGTCATGGAGAATGGATTGATGTCATGAAAAATGTAATTTTAATAATTACCGTATTTAATTTTTATTGAATAAATGCTAAGCTGTGATTTTTTTTAAGGTATTGGGTAAAACTGGTAAAGTTATTAAGGTTTACTCTGATGGTGATTTAAGAGTAAATGTCGACGGGCAAACTTGGACCTTCAATCCTTTAACAGTGATTGCTATTCCTGGATCAGCAGCTGAATTAAGTAACACAATGACAGCTAATGAAAGAGAGGAACATACCAGTAAGTGAACTTTAATTTGGTTTTAGGACGTAAGTCATTTAATATTTATGTTTATAATACATCACTTTCAGATCCATTTACATCGCTTATATCCCAATTTTTGGAGCAACATTTGGAAACAACAACCGTTGACAGATTGGTTCGAGAAGCCGCACAGGGTCACATCGACATTATCAAAGATTTGCTGCAAAAATTTCCAGAAAAGGTATTTTAAAATTAAGCTTAAATTAATTACGTAATTCATAAATAATTACTGTAAATTAAATGGACAAATGAAGGGCGGGGGGGAAGAAAAAAACTGAGAATGAATTGTTATCATGTTTATTTAAGGTTGATAATAAAAGTTCAGGAAAAACGGCTTTACAAGTAGCTAGTCATCAGGGTCATCTTGAAATTGTAGCTTTGTTATTGGCATGCAATGCCAATTTAGAGATTCAAGATGATGACGGCGACACAGCTTTACATTACTCTGCATTTGGGTAACTTTGATTTATCACTGGTTTTTACAATAAAAGAATTTAACACGATTAAATTATTTTTTTATAGAAACCAACCTGAGGTTATGAAATTACTTTTACAAAAAGGTGCAAATATCGATGCAGTAAACAAAGGCCATTGCAGTACATTGCACGTTGCAGTGAACAAACAGCACATCGAATGTGTTCGCGTTTTATTAAGGCATAATTGCAATATTAACATACAAGTGAGTGCTATAAAACTCACTCTTAAAATTTTTATAATGTTTGACTGGTCATTTAGGACTCATACGGTGACACAGCCCTTCACGATGCCATTGGAAAAGAAAATTTAGAAATTATTGATTTATTAGTAGAAGAACCGCGAATTGATTTCTCATTACGGAACAAAAGAGGTTTTAATGTTCTGCATCACGCCTCACTAAAAGGAAACAATTAGTAATATTTAACAATGATGTTTCGGCGAAAAAAAATTTAATTTTTGGATAATTTTAAATAGTGCTGCGGAATGTCTTTTGGCACGATCGAGACAAATCGTTGATGTGAAAAAGGATGATGGGTTTGCAGCTTTGCATTTGGCAGCGCTCAATGGCCATCGCCTGGTCGCTGAAACGCTTTTAACACAGGTGCTAAAAATTCAGGATTAATAGAAAAGAAAATTTAAAAAATATTTTTTTTTTCATTTGGGTCGTAGGGTCAATGTGAAATTGATATTCGTAATAATAGGAAACAAACACCTTTGTTATTGGCTATAAGCCAAGGACACACGTCTTTAGTTGAATTACTGGTCACAATGGGTGCTCACGTGAATGCAGAGGATGAAGATGGAGACAATGGATTGCACATAGCTTTGATGCGGCTGTCGCAGGGAACTACTGCTGAAAAATCTGATAGTGAAGCTCCTGCAATACAAGCAGTAAATTTTATTTTATTTTAAAAATGTACAGATTTGTATGATTAATTGCTTACGATTTTTATTTTAAATAGATAATATCAGATATTGTAAACAGAGGAGTTGAAGCTAGTGCTTTTTTGGCTATTGCTTGCTTTTTGGTTCAAGAAAACACAGACCTCAGTCATCACAATCACAAAGGGAAAACGCCCTTAGATTTAGTTACAATTTCAGAAGTTAGAGACATAATCAATTATCATTCATCACTTCAAGCGTAAGAAGTTGACAGTTTATTTGATTTCATTTTCCTGCTTGCGGAATCAATGGGCATAGATTTTTATTTGTCTTCTTTTAGCACATAAAAATCTGAGAACTTTTAATTTTAATTGCCCATGAGCATTAATTAGCAGGAGATCGTTAAGGGACCTCTCTTAATTTTGATTTATTTATTTTAGCGCTCAAGCTGAATCTGTAGAGGATGCAACAATTGTTAGTGAATCTAGTCCTTTGGAATCGGGACCAATCGAACAGGAATGTTTTATTTGTTCCGAAGTACCAGCAAATATCATTTTTGAACCTTGTGGTCATCAAGTTACCTGTGAAGATTGCTGCGTTCGAATGAAGAAATGTATTAGCTGTCAATCGGTCATTTTACAAAAAATTGCTGCTAACAATGGTATTACCTTTATTTCCTAACTGTTTTTCAGCCAAATTAATTTTTTTTCTTTATTAGTAGCCAGTCGAGTGGTGCAAGTTAAAAACCGTCAAGCCAGTTCTGAGCGATTGCGATACTTAGAAAGCAAAATACAAGAAATTGAAGAAGCGCACAGCTGTTCAATATGTATGGAGCGCCGACGCAATGTTGCCTTTTTGTGCGGACATGGAGCGTGTGTGATATGTGCTCAGACACTACGAACGTGCCACATGTGTCGGAAACCAATTACCAAGAAGATTAATTTATATTGATATCATTTTTTCTTGCCCTTCTTTTCCCTTTTCCCAGTGTGAATCAAGGCGTTTGTATCATCCATTATTTTATTTTTATAAAACTGTGATTTCATTATTTGTTGTGCTTAAATGTTTTGTAGTATTGGAAACAGCATCCGTTTATTCCACTTTTGTAAGTTAAAAGATGATTTGCAAAGAAAAAATTTATAAAATCAGTTGAAAGTGTATTAGTCTAATGCAAGTATAAAGTGATTAGTTTTTATCTAATGGAAAATTAAGAGAAACAGTATGTGCAAGAATTGTGTATTTTAATCTCATGGTTTGATTGATGGTTTTTATAAAGATACTGAAAGTATAGAATGAATATCACAGCTGTTTTTAGTTTAAATATTCGAATTTATGATCCTGCTTTTAAATGATTTCTTATCACGAACAAATTTATGATTTTTTTTTGTTTGCCATAGTATCCTGTACCTGATATTTTTGTTATATCTTATCTGGCTGAAATTTTAAATTTATTTCTAAGCTTTGCATTTATTTTCTTATTTTTTTTTTGCATTGTAATTATTCGTTGCTTAGATTTTTTTTCATTTACAAGTCAAACAAATCTACGATTGTAAGACCAAAAACTAGCCGATCACAAAATGCATGTTGTAAACTCTGCTGAATTTTTTTTTTAATATTATTTTTATACAAAAAAAATTTTAAAGTTATATTTATTCAAAATTTTATTGCTATGCCTCAATTTTAGAAGGGAAGTTTTATTTTAAACGTGGCCTATGCTAATTGTACAATATTTTTCTAAAGAAAGATGGACACATGTGTTACCGGTACTGTTTGCAACACTTTAATTCGTACTATTGTTGCAGCCCTTAATCATGTCAAATTGTAATAATTTTTTTTCTTGATGTTTTGTTTCTAATGTGTGATTTCTATGTAAAGCGATACATTTGCTGTATTTTTGAGCTAAATATATTGCAATCGATTTCACTTTGATGGAATGTTTTTATCTTTATTTATAAAATGTAACTTAAAGTACACACGTTCTTCTGTCAAAGACCAGAAAATTAAATGAGTACAAATTATACAATTACTATTAAACCCACAATATGTCGCTATCGAAGTAAAAAGAACAGTTCACTCTACAGTTCACTTTTGCAATAAATACTAATTGATAAAGCTGTTTTAATTATTGAAATTTTAATATTGCATAAATTTAATTTTAAAAAAATCTAAATAGCGAGCTGCATTTAGATATTTCTGTCACTAGATGGCAGCAAGGAAAATAAAAAATTATCAAATTATGTAATCAGTTTCACTTCCAGTGAGATGGCCGATTCCCGCCATCTTGGCTACCTTTACGTATATTATGTCATCACGCTATCACGTGATGACAAATTCCTTAACATTCTTTAACTATATAAGTCTATCTCATATCAATAAACATTGGAGTTAACCCTCTAATCCTGTTGTCCATGCCTTTCTTACACTTCCATAGTAAATTTCGCTCTGAGCGACCAACTTTAGCTGGTCGCTCAGAGCGAAAGTGGAGAAAAATATTTTCTATTGTATTTATAAATTAAAAATATCTTAATTTCTTGCAAATAATGTTTTAAATTTGTTTTATTTAAATATCTAAAATTATATAAAAGGCTTTCTAAAGTCTACAATTAGTCAGATTCGAAGTGTCTAAAATAAGCCTAATTAAAAAAAAAATCTAACAATAAAATATTCAAATTTGAAACCAGCTCGTTTTTCAACCTCGTTTCTCAACTGCTATCTAAACAAAATAGCTACCTATATAACACATCCTAAACAATTCTAGGAAACTCCTTCGCTCAAAGGACGACATCGAAACAACATTCAACAAATTAATTACGTAGGATATATTTATTTGAATTACTAAATTAGCAAAAAATAAAAATAAAAAACCCTTAAAATCAACCCAAACAATCATTTTAGGAAAATTCAATTTACTTTTTAAAAAAATCAAATATTTAAAAAAAATCA
This sequence comes from Stenotaenia linearis, assembly GCA_034700445.1. NCBI lineage: Eukaryota > Metazoa > Arthropoda > Chilopoda > Geophilomorpha > Geophilidae > Stenotaenia > Stenotaenia linearis. The sequence continues at coordinate 26,824 of JAQIXT010000377.1, forward strand.
ACTTTTTAAAGAAAATTCAAATTATTTAAATAACAGCTAATGATATATAATTAAAAAATCGACACATCAATAATCGCAATCATATCACTTCAAGAACATGGCATACTCTTACTTCATTACTCAACTTCAAACTTGACTCAACTTTAAACAGAAAAATGCATTGTTCTGAGTGGGTTTTGAACCTGCAAACTAATATCCAAAGGCAGTAACAGTAACCACTGATCCAATGAATTACTTGATTAAACTGCTTCATTCGTCTGTAATAAACAAGGATATGTTTGGTTTGGATTATCTTAAGATGTACATTAAATAATGCGTTTCTACGACATTTGGAACAAAAAGGAGTAGAGTTGTGGTGTAGTTAGAAAGGTGTACATTTATCTTAAGGAGTAAAACAAAATGGTGTATTTCTACACCATTCTGACAAAAAAGGAGTATTGCTAAAAGTCAACTTTAAAAGGTGTAGTTTAGTATCTTGAGGTGTAAAAATAAGAGGTGATATTACACAATTTTTAAGCAAAGGAGTACTTTCAATTATTGGTGTAAATAACATGTGTCACCTTATTTATTAAAAGGTGTAATGCCAACACTACACCTATTTTACACTTTTGTTATCATTGCATACACCTTAGCTATTGCCAAGGTGTACACTGCAAATATAGGTGTACAAGTTTACACCAAAGCATATAAAAGGTCTAAAGTTCACTTTTACACACATTTTACACCCATATTTCTTGTGTGCAGAGAGAGAAGCGAAAATACAAAGTTTACGAAACGAACCTAGCAGCTTTGGAGCTCGAAAATATTCAGGATAATATTATTAAGTAATTTATTTGTGGTATGAGGTAAGCTGATCTGTAGCATTTTAAAAAATTTAGTTAAAATTTATTAACAAATTTATTAAATTTTAATAAATTAAAATTTATTACAAGTATGTACATTTTTCAGAAAAAGAAAATTTTGTATTCAGGAAAAGAAAATTTTCGGTATTATTTGGATTCAAATTTCGAAAGAAGAAAAAAAATTTCGGCACTGTTTGGATTCGGAAAAAAATTTTTGTTCCATAAATTTGAAATTATTTAGTTGAATAACTTTAATTATTTAGTTGTATAATTTTTTTTAAAAATCTCTTTAATCAGTAATAAAATGTTAATTCTCTAAATGAAAGTAGTTTCTTATTTCATGGTTTAGTACGATTTCTCTTTTAGTTATCGAATTTAAAACTTTTCATCGATACAATTAAAGAAGTAAGTTATTAATAAGTTAAGCGATTCGGAATCAATTTTCAATTTTTATTTTTTTAATTGAAGGTTCATTCTGGTACAGAAGTTATAGTTATTGATTTCTATGCAGGAGTAAAAAGTTTTGCTCTGCACTCTCATTGAAATAGATAGAAAAGAGGGACAAAAAGGTAGGAAAAAGGTAGCGAAAGGTCTAAATTTGTATGATTATTCCTTTATGGTACAAAAACCATTACCTCAATGATTAAGAAATTTTGAAGTACAAGTGAGAGTTTTAGTTTGGATTTGATAAGGTTTAACATAGGTTTAACTCTTAGGTAATCTTAGGTCAAAATATTTTTCAATTATTCCTTTAGGTAAGAAAATATACCTAAGAGTTGACCACGAACAAAGGATAGACCTTTATGGTAAATACAGCTAAGGTTTAATTTTTGTACCTATAAACAAAAGTATAAATCTTTTACCTTCAGGTCTAACTCACAAAGGTTTAAGCTTTTAGACCTTTCACAGAGGTATATTATTCAACCATTCTAGTTAGTGATATCATGGAGACATTTCAGGTATATCTTAAAAAGTCAAGATTTAAATCTTTTTCAATGAGAGTGCATTGTGGGACCAAGTAGAAAAATTCCATGAAGCAGTGGAAGAAGTTTGTGATTTGCATCCAGAAGATGTCCATGCTATTTCTCAAGGTATTGTAGTAATTATATTGTTTTAGGCTATTCCCTACGAACGTTCCTATCCAAATTTATCTTTGTTTGATATGTTGATTGAATTTGTTGATTAGCAATTTATCATGATTTTGTTTGATTCGGGATTTTCTTCGTCACTTAGGGGATTTTCTCCACAGATTACACACATCTGTGTTTTCTCCCTCATGATTTTTTCCTTCATGATTTTCTCCATCATAATTAGGGATTTTCGCCTACATGATTTCTTTTGTCATGATTAACGATTTTCCCCATTATTGTAACTTCCCCAGAATTTTTCCAAGACCAGGAAGTGGTGTTAGGGAAAAAAGATGAAATTCATCAAGGAGAAAATTCCCCATCATGAAGGAAAAAATCATGACAGTGAGTATCATGAAAAGGATTCCCAATCATGGCAGTCAAAATCATGAGGAAGAAAATCCTCAATCATGAAGAGATAATGATCAAGAAGAAAATCATGCGTGAGGAAGTCCCCATTCACGATAAAAATCATGACGAAGAATCGAAGATAAATGTGGATCATGACGGCCCAATGACAAAAACGGCGTTCCATAACTATTAATCCCACAAGATGGCGTTATCGAAGTAAAGGACGGTTTACTTATGCAATAAATACTTAATAATAAAGCTGTTTTATTTATTGAAAAAAATTTAAGAAATTAATTTATTTGCTTCTAAATTTTAATATTGCAAAAAGTTAATTAAAAAAAAATCTAAATAGCGTGCTGCATTTCGATATTTCTATCGCTAGATGGCAGCAAAGTTGATGAGATCAATGTTTTATCTCGAACCAGCTGGCTGGTTTTACTGTTATACGCACACCCAAGTCAACGTGATATGCTATAGCTTATGCAAAATGGTTGCTTAACAATCGGACAGAGGAGAGAAAATCGCGAACGAACGTTTCGAAGCATTGTTGGACGGAAATGGAGTGAATGTTCATTGACAACTATTCGCGAAAGCATCTTATTATCCGGCACTGGCATGACAGGTAAAAAAAAAAATTATTTGCTACTTGACACATTCATATTGATATTGCATTAATTTTTACAACTTTTTAATGGCAAAAACTAACATTAACGCTGAATTAATTTGACAACAAAACAGCATGAGTTTGATTTTTCTGAATCTCTTTCATAACTAACACTGCAAACAAAACTTTTATTCGACGCTCTCTAATATTTTCTCAATAAAAACGCTATATTTTGATATTTCAAAGCAAATTCAAAGCGAGGCTTCATTTTTTTTTTTATTCAATGCATGTCGGAAATTAGGAAATGTGATGGAAGTTATTTCTGCACTAGTAAATCTATAGGTTACATCCGTATGCTATAGGTATCGATTTACAATACGTTAGATGGGATCTAGAAGCTTTGAATGTTATGATTATCTTGTCGGTGTAACTCATTTACTGGAATGTTGTGACATTTTTCCTCAGCACTGCTTGAGGACGGCAATAACACTGTAAATGACAACTCGGCGATTAATTGGTTTAACGTGTAACGAAGTTACTATATACGTTCTATATTATTTATATGAAAATATAAATAATTTATTTGAATCTTCGTAAATCAGTTTTACTCATCAAAAGCAAACTGCAAATTGTATGGTTAATTTGATTGCGATGACCCTTGGGGCTGGAGGGCAAGTAATTCTAGATTTGAGCATTGTGCAAATTATTAGAAAATATTAAGTTTACAAGTAATAATTTCAAAGGGAAAATAAATTTCAGTCATGGGTTGTTTATTGTATTAATTGCTATACCAAAATTTTAGTTCATTTGTTACATCTTAATTTGAACGAAATTTATTTTGAAGTATAACACAGGTGACGTTTATTGACTTACATTTCATTAGTTATCTGGAGTAGGTAATTGAGAAATACTATCCAATGTTTACGTGATCTAGGTTTGAAGTCGAGCCAATGCTCTAATAAAAACAAGAGATTTTTTTTCTTTAATATTTTGTTTTGGTTTGGTTTTTTACTTAGAATTGGTTGCTTAGGGTGTCAGTTGTCATTTTGAGAACTTCCTTAGAATTCTTCCGTCGTTGAAAACAACTGTTGTAAATAATAATTAATATAAAATAATAATGTAATTGTTATTTTTACTTTTTATAATTATTTTCTTCTAATCGGATATTTGACATGAAGTAAGCATTAAATTATTATTACTAAACTTCTAATAAATTGTTAATAGGAATCCAAAGTATAAAAAATTTATTAGAAAATACACGTGGCGTGGTTAAGCTTTAAAATATAGCCACAACTACTTTTGAAAAGCCTCAGTTGGACTTTTTCCAAATCTGAACACATTCTCCGGGATTGTCACAGTGCAGTTAACATTTAGAAAGAATTTTTTTTATCCTCTTTTCATCCCTGGGAGAAATGTGTACTTATTCCTTGAGAATAAGAAGAAATGGGGAGACTTCTGATCGTACAATTGCCAACAATTTGATATCATTAGTATTGTCCTGGTACTTTCACAATGGCGTCGTAGCAATAAAAAAAGTCCATTGAAATAAAAGATAAATGCCTAAGTTTCCATTAAAAATTCACCCTAGACTTAGTACTTTTTTTTGTTAAATTGTTATTGTATATAATCTGACAATTTCTTTTTATTAAGGGGTCTGCACATAATTTAAGGCATTAATTGCTTGTAGCAGTAAATCGAGTTCTTAGTTTAAAAAAGTAAAAATAAAAATAAAAATGGAAAACGAAGAGAAATGGGGTTTTTGTTTTTCTGGAAAATCCCACGTGTCACGCTTAATACTCACTGTGTGTTCATCTTTCTTTCACTCATCCATATAAACTGTTGACATGATTTATGTGTAACCTTGACTGAGCGGCTTAAAAGGACTCTTAGCTCTAGTAATTTGACAGATGAAATCAAACGCTTAATTATAATAAAAGTTCATTAACAGCATTATTCACGTCGCTTAATTCATGTCTCGAACGCTTTAACTGTTGTCGTTCAAAATGAAGATTTTTATAATTAAAAGGTGTTGTGATTTGCATAACAAACTTTCACATCAAACCTTCGACGTGTTTGACAATCCAGTAGTAATTTTCGTAGTCTTAATATAAAAGGATAAGTAAAGGAGAAAAGCGAATTTTAATCCGACAAGACGGATGCATAATAAATAATTAACGAAAATAAAAATGGAAAACAAAAGGCTTTTTTCAAAGAATTCTTTTTCCATTTCATTTTACTCCGTCTTGGATAATTAAAATGAAACAACAGAAACTTTGGCAAAGAATTAACTGATTTTTATGTTTTTTATAGTAATAAGGAACAAAATTACAGACGGGCTTAATTTTTTGAAAACTTATAGGCGTGATGGAGTCACTAGAGACTTTACATTCTTAATTGGAAAAGGATTTGGGGAAATGCTGGTCTAACAACGTCGCTTTTACAAAAAAAAGAGCGAATTTATGCACATTTATTAGAAGGTGAATATTTTTTTATTTAAAAGTAAAAGTTTTCACGAACTGTAAATTATTTATACTTTTCTAGGCTGTTTTTACTACCGTAGTTTTTGCTGGCGGACTGAAGTTTGTAAGTGAACCTTTACTTATCAGGTGACACAGCAAATGGAAGTTGCCTGTTCAGTCAAAATGTTTCCGTAGAAGCACTCAGTCAATTCGCTGATATAGAATTGTGAAATGTTTTGTACTGCCTATGGAATTTTCTCAGTAATGTTGAGCCTACGGGATTGTTAAAATGAAATCATTGCACATAAGGGTGGGGTTTTCTTCACTTGATTTTTTTTAAAGTTAAGTTTAAATTCTTAAAATCAGATTGATTTATATGTTGACTTTCGGCTTCCAAAAAGTGAGTATCATAGTATAAGTAAACCTGTCAGAAAAGTTGTGGTCTTCTTATCGCTCCAGCTTCCAAGATGATTAATGTGTATTGCACATGGCACAACTTAAACTGATTCAGTTTAGATGCTGTCTCTGTTGTTCGATATTATTTAAAAGGTAAATTATTTAGGTATATGTTGCACTTCCATTTTGGTCCATTGATAATTTATAAAGTTAACGATAATAAGAGTTGGAGCTTTCAAGATGAAAAACGGTATTGCTTAAGGACGGAAATGCCCCAATACAGGATTGGATTTGAAGTACTAGTGCAACTTTCCATATTTTCTATTGTGGTAGCTTTACTGCATTACTCACGAAATAGTTTTTCCATTGTAATTCAAGGTATGGATTAAAAAACTGAACATCCAAGGACCAATTGCACCATCTCAGTGCTAATCTTAACCTAAGATTAACATTTAACAGAAGTTATTTTCATTCAAACTTTAAATTTTAACACATTTTGATAAAACGTTAGTATTTGAACTGTCGTAGTTCGTGTTTTAATTTGACAGGAAAAAGGGAGAAATAATTCCATTTGATTGTGAAAATAAAAAAATTCAATATTTTTCACCAAAATTGAAAACCAAAATGTGCCAATTTTTTATGCTTTCATGAACTCGGACCAGAAAATTCAATAACGACTCGTATGGTTGAGTGAATACTTTCATCCATTCGTTCATCTTCGATGTTTTTCTAGCTAAGCTCCAGCTGTGCTTTCTGAACAGTGTCCGCAGAGGTGAAATGGCGAGAAGCAATCTTATATCCTTTACTTTCTCTTTACATTTTGCTTATGAGTTCTTTCCGCGTCTTTTTGCGACAGGAAATAGAACAGTGACCTTGAGCACATTTTGGGCACTTTATTTATTTGCTCAATAATGTGCCTTTCGGTGCTATTTTCATTAATAAATGTATGTAGGAATAGGAGTTATGAGAGATGAAACGAAGCTCACAGATTATTTCAAGTTAATGTAAAAATCCAAGTTACTGAAGGGTTAATACAGAATTTGATTAAAACCAGTTTTGTCAATAGGTCAGTAACATCAAAGCAATTAAGCTGCGGTCATCGTTAGTTCTTGTAAACAACAACATGATTAGGTTTTCTATGGCAAAACAAGCATAGCTACACGTGCTGGTTTTAGAAAAAAACTGTTATATTTCCATAGAATATATCATTAGCTTTGGAAGTTTAGTCGGGAGCGGTTTTCATTTAATTAGAATATATTCTATTTTTGCTCATATTATGTTGGTGTTAAGTTAAGTCTCAGTGGGTCCAGTGTGTCTGTGTTATAAAATAGTTTGCTTGGTCAAACTACAGTTTTATCTGAATAGAAATTATATTGTATTTTCAGTGATTACAGTAATTAAAAGAAGAATTTCAATACTCAATAAGAAGAGAGATACTTAGAGTTAAAAACAAAACAAAACAAAAAGAAAACACTTATTGGTAGATATAACGCATTTCCAATGACTATTGCATCCGCTTCATAAAACACCTTCGTTTACCGGGAAATTTTTATTTAACAACGTTATCGACCGCTTTTAAAAAATTCAACGAAATCAGTAATGTCGTACTATCAGTATGTGTTGGGGGAAAAACTGACAGATGGTGTATAAATAATTCGGCATTTATTTGTATTTATTTATTTATTGAAGTTGGAATTTCTTTTTGGAATGTAAACTAATAGTATGGCTCCATTTGGCTTAAAGTTCTAGAAAAAAAAGTTACTAAAAATTGTTCTTCCACTGCAAGAAATTTCAAGAAGATTAAATTTACCCCTTTGTCTTCTAAAAGATTATTGTTAGGTTTAAGTTGAATTCACCAATCTGGCATGGGAAACAGGGAACTTTCAACTTCAAAATCCAAATTCAAAATAATGACGAGGCTAATGAAGCGGTGCGGGAGAATTTCATATTTTTCTCTGCTCAAAACGTTCACTTTATTTGAATAAAAGCAATAAAATTGTAAAAAGCAATAAAGAAATATCTCAAGATATAGGCAGATTCATCATCTGCCGTTTATTTCACGTTTTTCCAGGGCCGGATTAATTATTTTATCGCCCCTAGGCCCGGCAAAAACTACGTCCTCGCTAACCTTCCTCACGTCTTTTAGAAACTAGGAAACTGCAATTTGTAAGGGCAAGATTTGCGGGATTGCCCCTCGCACGAACTTGCCGCCCTAGGCTTGGCCTTTTGGCCGAGGCGATAATACGCCGCTGCGTTTTTCAGTAGTAATATCCCGAGTGCGAAACAATACAACGAGTGCCTGAACGCGAGGGAGATTTTCAAGAAAATTGCTTGGAAAATGTGGTCACGGTGGAGCCACCTGTATGTATTCTCAAAAATTACTGGAACTTTAGTTTTCTAGAACATTCTCGGTGATGGAGTCTTAGCATAAGAAAAATAAACAGTTTATGAGGAAAAGAAACATTCTCAACATTTATTTTTTTTAATTTTTATTTATTTTATATACATGTACTTTATAATATAATTTCAACTTTCTAATTAAACTAACATCATACTTTGCTGTTACCTTAACTAGAACAAAAAAAAACTATTTGAAAATAATTGCGGTAAGACTTACGAGCTTCCTTGAAAACTACCCTTTAAAATTTTGTAGCTTCTTGTCTTTCAGAATGAAGGCTCATTTTTTTCTTGTTTGTTCTTTTGAAGAAGACAAACATTTGTTTAAATCTCACTTAGTCAAACGTTAAGATTTTTAATGAACTCAACTAGAGTTGTTTTTTTTCTGTGATGAAAATATACTTAGAAGAACAAAGTTTTTTTTTCTGAATGAAAACTATCAAATAAATTTACAATCTTATATTCGTGTTTTTTTAGACTATGGGTCTTGTTTGTAAACAAAAATGGCAGTTAATGCTAAGAGATAAAGTGATTTGACGCGAGTTGGGAGTCGCGAGCCTCGCTGAAAGTGCCAAAGTATCATCTCTAGTGGAAAGCTGTTATTGAATTTATTAATTGAAATTTCTGCATATGCTTAAGTGGTTTGCACTTACGTTTTTGAAAATGTTGTTACAAGTTTTAATCTAATGGCAAAAATCATTGGGGTATAAATAAATCAATATAGTTGCACGCTTTTAATGAAACTTTCGGGGGGGGGGGGGATTAATTATATTAATAAACTTACAAACTTACTTACACCGTGTAAGTTACACGAACAGTATTAAGATTAATCCTTTCTTAATTGACAGTAAAAGGATTTTAATTACAGAAAATCTAGACTGTTTAAAAAAGTTAATTTTCATTACCCGACTAGATGTTTCACGTTCCGGATTTTGCTATCAGATCCGTAAATGGACTTGTTTTATCTGGTCACGTGCAATCGATCCATTTGTAGAACGGATTTCGTGATCTGAGCTTTCATGAGGGAAAGTCTTCCCTGGGAACTGCAAAGATGAAACTAATAACAAGCAAGTTCAGATTTAAGAGATTAATACTGGACTCAGTTCCGAGAAAATAAATTTAAGGCATTGAGCTACTCAATTACTCGCACAATTCCTCGTGCAAAGATGTGGGCTCGGAAAGGTCAAACTGTCTTAAGGTTTCCAACAATCAATTCAAAACGATTCAAAATAACAATAGGTAACACAATATATTTGCATTGCCGACTTTTTTTGAAAATTTTAAATTTTATATTACTGTATTTTTATTTATTATGTAGTGAATGATTTATTTTTGGATTTCTACCAGCCCTTATTAAAGAGTTTTCAGTATATTGATTATTTGTGATTCGATCAATCACGAATTTAACTCTATCCAAAATAAGTTTCCGGATTTTCCCATTAAATCGGCAATGCTAAAGGAAGGGAGAAAGAAATGAGGTGTAACTGAAGAAAAAATGATTTGCTGTATTGTTTACTAAAGTTTGTTTGGATTAAGAAATTATGCACTTGTTATCTTTGTACTTGATGTATTGTTGTCGGATGACAGAATAATTTATTCGGGGGAAATTTGTTAGGAGGTAAACACGTCCGTCAGAATGATAGTCAGATGTTGACATTAGAGATTTAGTGGTTTTAGTGTGTGTTTTGTTGTTTTTTTCTTTTTTCTTTTCTTTTTTCTTTGATGTTACTAAAACAAAGTAAAAACTAATTATCAAAATGTAATTATTGTACTTGTAGAAAGACATCGGTGTTTGGCTATGGGATTTGTTTTATCACATCGAAGTTAAACCAAAAGGAATGTTAACAACAAATTTAATCACAGATCGTGATTTAACCTTCGATTCTGAGCCGCTTCCACTCGCTCCTCGTCGACGTAAATATCATCAGAGACCCTTATAAGGGTTTCGTGTTTCTTTAACTTTTTAATACATTTTTGCGTGCTATCTTGAAATAATATGACAAAATGATTTGGGCAAAAATGTTTAATTTTTAATTAAAATTTTTATTAATAGTAAATACGTGGAAACACAAGATCGATGGAAATATCGAGTTCTCGGATTTTTTTAATTTGAATTTGTCCTTCTAAGTTATACATAGCCAAGTTCAGGATACGTGTTCAGGATGTGATATATTTAATACATTGCAAGATTTCAGTAACTGCACACAACATCAATCTTGGCTTAGAATGCCAGTTTATGAAGTAGGATGTGGGAAGATTAAAAGCATTCATTTTGACCAATGTGGGATTAAAGCTAATTGCTGTGAATTAAAATAATAAATCGCCGTCAGCAAAATTTGAAAATAATTTACAAATTCCGCGAAATAGAGAGAAATATATCGATTTACTCGCAAGTTAGTGATAAAGGCGCGTTTTCTGCAATTATGATTGCATCACAATTCAATCAGGTCTTCTTTCTCACAGTCAGTTTCGTGTCGATCGATATGAATCGATGTAACGCCAAATGAAGAACTTGAGAAAATTGTAAATTCAAACTCCGATTACGCAATTCATGAATTTAAAATAAATTCCACTGACAGCAATAGTCATTAGTCACTTAATTAATCTTCTCCAATGTTTATACTAAATAATTGATCGCGTCTTTGTCAACAGTGCAATTAAGTTAAAATCGATACAAGTTTGCCAAGACTCGCTATAAAAACAATTGATTGCTTCCACCGAGGGGTGGGTCCGGGAGTTTGTCTCCATATCTTTCGACAGGTGTCGCACATGAAATTAATGAAGGTGAAACTATTTGGAGTGAAAATGTAATTTTTTCCTTCGACTGCGGACACCCGGGATTGGGTCGAATGCGTGGGCGGAAATCTGCTCCAGGTGTATGATAGTCACCTGGGGTTTATGAGGTGGATGACATTTGCGAGCTTTTTCACTCGTGTCCGTAAACAGCGAAGGATTTCGTGTCATTGGATGCATACCAAAAGGATTTTTTTTTTAGAAGTTCAATTTCGGTTTTAGAAATGATGAGAGGTGTTTTGGTAGTTTTTTTTAAACTATTTATCATATTTTAAAAAAATACATCTTGGCAAGTTGGTTGAGAAATCGTTTTGAAATGGATTTATCAATGACAATTGTAAGAGGTTTTGGAAGAAAAAGTTAACAAAAAATGGGTAGAAAAAGTTTCTGATTTGAGATATGATTAAAGTGTTTCCTTTTTTACCTTTTTCTGATTTTGATTTATTATATTCGAAAGGTTTTGAAAGTGATTTGGATTATTATAAATTGTACTAAAGTCTAAGAATACTTATGAATGCAAATCTAATTATTTAATGCGTAAATAATTTCTATGGGAAATTTCTCTTTTTGAAAAAGGGGAATAATGGAGTTTTTGGGGCGTGTAATTTGAATATAATTAATCGCGTAATTTATTACTCATAAATTTAATTTCTTCTTGAAAGGTTTTAGAGGTGTGTAGCAAGAAAGGAAAGGGTCAATAAATTGATAATAAGAAATTTGGAGGCGATGTTATGTCACAATTTATTTACGTCGGAAGTGATGTAAAATAAATAAACCAGCGTCTCGAGTAGAGCTAGGAAATATTTATTATGTCAAGAAGTGAAGGCAACACTAATTGATTGACGTGACACTAACTCGACTCTTTTTTTATTAGAGACTTAGCGAAAACTTGGTACCAAGCTACTAATTTACCAACGTGCAAAGTGAAACAATGGTTTTGAATTAGAAACCATTGTTTCAGTTCGCATGTCGGTAAATTGGTAGCTTGGTACCAAGTTTTCGCTAAGTCTCTAATATCGTCGGACGAACACGAATTTATTATTAGTCGAGAAAAAGCTGTTCAAACACGAATTTATTATTAGTCGAGAAAAAGCTGTTCAGTCGAACGTTATCGACGCAATGCTTAATTGCCCGGGCCACTTTTTGGAAAGCGACACAAACGAGATTTGGCTTCGTGAAATTCCCAGTCGTGTGGTTGAAAGAGTGTGCGTTTATTT
>JAQIXT010000378.1:0-38994 GCA_034700445.1 Stenotaenia linearis
TATTCTCAGCCTGTAAAAATTCACTCCAGTTCATTAAAATTCAATTATTATTTTTACTTAATACTTGATTTTTTTTTTTTTTAATTTATTTTTTTTTTTAATTTTTTTTTTTCTTCAAATTTATGTTTATTTTTATTTTTTAAATTTATTTTTTTTTAAATTTATTTATTTATTTTTATTTTTTTTAAAAACCACTGAAAAACAGCGTTATGGCGTGGTGTGGCACAAAAAAAAACAAAAAAACCACTGAAAAACACGTTTGAAAGTGCTTGTGACTGCGAACTACGTATAGGTGATAAAAAGACAGATATGCTTAAAACTATTATTTACAAGGCATTTGTATAATCTTAATTAGAATTACGTACACACTATTTTATTTTTCGGCACAAATTTTATCTTGCCGAAAGAAGACTAAGAAAATTGAAACTCGCTGCAAACGTCATATAAGAAATTTAAGATAGGCGACTTCTTGTTGTGATTATATTTAAATTCTTCAATAAATCGGCTTTTCTACATTGTGGTCATGCATGAGTGCTTGCTTTTCGTATCATTCGCATTATTAGATATGTAATATTACCATAAAAATGAAATTTTAAAAAGCTGTTGTGGTATACAATAGTTAGAAGTGAGGTATTATTGTCAAATGGGAGATTAAAACTATTAAAATAAAAAATGAGCTTTGGGGATTGAAGTCATAATTCTAATAAGCAGTTTAATCCGAATCAATGTTTGAAATCAATATAGAATAGTGACGTGCATCACGTTATATTTAATGACAAAAAATGTGATTTAATGTATATTATGATGGATTAATTTTTTTGTAAGTTGTCGAACGATTTATTTTTATTCTTATTGGAGTTCGAGGATATGAAGATTTAATTTAAGGTAGAGCGCCGACTAGCGGCAAATGTAAACTCTAACGAGTGAATGACGACACCCCGCGAAGATTGAAACTACTTTTAGTTTTAGTGCGGTTTTCGGACTCCGTAAGTTTATAGCTATTTGACAATCCAAATAAATTCAGCTCAGAACTTATTCTCGACTCGGGAGTAAAGTAAATATTGTAAAAATTAACGTATTTTTATTCTGATTCTTGTTTAATGTTTACATTCTTATTGTCAATAATAAATGGAAAAAAATAAACTAAAATAAAAGTATTTAAATAATATCTTATTCTTGATGATATTCTTGCCTCATTCTATGGATTTTTTTTTTTTACTATTGATATACGTTTGCATTCTTGCAAATTTTATCAATTTTGTAATGACAAAAATGCTTATTAAAGACACATCATTTGCCTAATTGCCTCTTCATTTTCGGCATCTTTCGTTTTATCTTCGTGTAGGCAGTAAACTGAATGTTTTCGTATTCCAGTTGCAAGCAATTCTTCTTTAGCCGTTATTTTGGCTCTTCCCTCCTTAAACTCGGTTTTTAGGCCCAAATTGTCTATTATCCCAACTGACAAAATGTTGTAATGGATATCCGGAACAAGCAAAACGTCGTTAAAAGTGACTTTTCTACCGCCGCATTCCTCCGTCACCTTTGTTTCGATGCTTCCTATTCCAATTACTTTCATCACTTCGCCATTTGAGCACTTGATGACTTTTTCTAACTTCTTTAACTGAGTAAATTTCTCCTTGTATGCGGTCGCGTGCATACTTGCAGCGCTGTCGATGATCCACGTTGTTTTGTGGTCTTTTCCCATTATTAGGGCCACAGTGGTCGACTCATTTTCGGTAATTGGAACTGTTTCTTTTTTCCTTTTAATCTCTTCTTTTTCGAATTCACACGTCTCAACGATTTTCTTTTCTTCGCAATGTTCGATCGTTATCACTTCCTTCGCGTTGCTTTTGACGATTTTCACTTTGGCGTTTTCATCATTTTCCAATTCGGGCTTATTCGAAGCCTTCATGTTGATGTCTCCTACTTCCGATTTTTCGTCGCTGTTCGCCAATTCATTTCCGGTTTTGTCAGTGCTTTTTTCTTCGCTTCTTATAGGGTTTTCGATTTTAATTTTACTTTCGTCCAATGTACACAATTTTGACGATAAATTTGGAGTTGATTTTATAACGTTTGTACTTTCTTCATTTTCAGTATCTTTTGTTTTAATCTCTTCTAGGCAGTAAAGTGATTCTCTTAGTATTGCCGTTGCAACAACACGTGATTTATTCATTATTTGGGCCTTTCCATTCTCAAACGTGGTTGCTAAGCCCGCATCGTCAATCGCTGAAACTGAGAGAAGGTTGATCGGAAGGTCCGCAACCAGCAAAACATTGTTAGTAGTAATTTTTGCTCCACCACATTCTTCCGTCAGTTTGATTTGGATGCGTCCGATTCCAGTTACTTTTAACTCTGCACCATTTGCGAATTCAATAGAATCGTCGATTTCTTTCTTCTTTAATTGTATAAATTTCTCTTTACGACCTGTCATGTGATCGCTTGCTGCACTGTCAATGAACCACTTTAATCGCTCCTTTTCTTTGTACTCCTTCGCTATTAGAGTCACATTGATCGGATTTTCGGCAGGCGCAACGGTTTCTTCCTTGTTTTCAACCGGCATCTCCTTTATGAATCCTATGATTTTCTTTTCTTTGCACTGTTCGATCGTGTTACTTTTTACGATTTATGATTTGTTGTTATCTTCTTTTTCGAATTCGTCGTTCTTTGCGTTAGGATTTGGAAACTATAACATAAGCGGAATCGAATAAAATGGAATAAATATTTTAATCACTGTTCAATTGCTGTTTACATTCGGAAGGCTAGCCCCAGCAACTGCTAGTCTCCATACAATCTCCTTGGGCTTTTATAGTTTGAAGTCGCCCATCACGTGACAAACTATCATTCAAATTACATACAACATTTTGAAGTATTCGCATTGATATTAGCGTCACAAACGTGAACTTCCGTGTTCTTGCAATAATACAACTCAGTAGTTTCATCCACCATTTCGACAAAAAGTGTATGCATTCGTAAAATTTAGTCACTCACTTTAGTCTGTTCACTTCGCTCTTTTATTAATTTCTATCGTCTTTCTTCGTTTGATTCCCTGGTCGACTTGCACGACTTGCAGCGTGCTTTGCTAGAGGAATGGCGGAACTTTATTTATCTATTTAAAGATATGATAGGTATCTATAGATATCATTGGAAAACACCCCCCCCCCCGCGCCCCCTTCTTCTTTATAGGGGCAGGGAATGATGGCGCCCCCTATGAATACATTATGAAAAATAGGCTAGATGAAAATTTTAAAACGCAGGATTTGGGAAGCAGAATCTCGTCGAAAGGAGTCCTGTCCAAAGGAATCATGTCGAAAATTTGCGTCATGTTGAACGGGAATACTGCTGATGGTACTCTTGTCGACCGGACACCCGTCAAAAACAAACAATGGGAATCCTGCCGAAAATACCCGACAGGATATTTCAATCGCTTGTTTTCGATGGCCCTCGACGAAATTACCGTCGACTGAAGTCCACAGTTTCATGAAAGTGCATGTGACTGCGAACTACGTACAAGTGATAAAAAGACAGAAAATATGCTTTAAACTATTATTTACAAGGTATTTGTATAATCTTAATTAGAATTACGTACACACTATTTATTTTTCGGCACAAATTTTATCCTGCCGAAAGAAGGCTAAGAAAATTGAAACTCGCTGCAAACGTTATATAAGAAATTTAAGATAGGCGACTTCTTGTTGTGATTATATTTAAATTCTTCAATAAATCGGCTTTTCTACATTGTGGTCATGCATGAGTGCTTGCTTTTCGTATCATTCGCATTATTAGATATGTAATATTACCATAAAAATGAAATTTTTAAAAACTGTTGAAATCAATGTTTGAAATCAATATAGAATTGTATGTGCATCACATTATATAGTTTGTTAACTGAAATTTGATCAACTGAAATTAATTACAAGTCGCGCACAAGAATCTTGTAAACGCGACTTGGGCCAAAAGACAAGAAAATAAGTATATACGCTAAAAAGCCTAGCACATCAATATCTGAGATGGAAAATCGTAAAGAAATGGCCAATCAGAATCATTTAATTGTTATGGCATAAATTTTGCATATTTTGTTCCAAAAATTTAATTCCGTCAAGTGACCTTAATTAATTTTTTTAAATCTTGGCACATTAAAGATTCGCTTTGAAAAATTTGTATTTATGTAAAATCCAAATTCTACATTTATTTTTACAATTAATTTTAAATACGATCCAAACAAAGATCAAGTAATTATTTTTTTATCTTACGTAAATATTTATTTTAATTTATCTTTCAAATTAAAAACTCAATCAATTAGTAACCATAATTTTAATTATCAACTTTTTTCACAGAACCCGCTGAACAAATTTTGGCACATTATTACAGAATTTTAACAATCAGAATTATTAAAAATATTTTAACTATTAGGAAACTCTGATTTTTATCTTTTACTTTTACTTCACTCGAATTGGTTAGTCTTTCTTCGGCTTCACCTATTTGTAAAGTTGTCGAAGATGAAGAATTACCTTTGTTCTGAAACTGATCTTGATGACACTCCGACTCCATTTGAAATTAGCGATCTAAACCATAACTCCCATAACCGAGAATCGTGTCCAAAAGAACGGTTCCTTGTCATGTCTAAACAAAGAACGGCATAGTTGAACACTGTTATAACCAAAAATGGATAACCATTCTTGTTTAACGAACATGAAATTCCCGTTGATGATCTGATATGATGTGATGATGAAATGAATGAGCTGATACGAAATTCCCGATATTTTCCCCACATATGTCACGTTAAAAAAATTTCGTTATAATGACAACTCACCTAAAGTATTACGAATTGATCAGGACACTCAAAAATCTGATTTTTTTTCGTTATAACAAGGTGTTTAAATTCCGAGTTCACATTTTTATTATGCTACAGAAAGACTGAGAAAAATTATTAACGTATAGATATTTCGTATTATTTTCTGTAAAATGTCTTTTCTTAATAAACCCGACATAACGAAGATATTTTCGCAAATTTGTTATATAATATGGTTCAGAAATTCTGAACCATATTATATAACGAATTTGCGAAAATATCTTCGTCAGAATCAGAATGTAACAAAACTCTTTTTTGATCCTTTCCTGTAGGTAATTAATCCCAATGTGCAGAGCTGCAACGCCTTCTACAACAGAGTTTTTGACAGTACAGCTTTTACTGTAGATACGAAACCAATTTTAATAAAATAAAGTTTTTATTTTATTTTAAATTTAACAAACAATTATTCGATACTATTATAAAAAATTTATCCTAGATATATATTTCGAATTGTAGCTATTGTAGCCTGAATTTTAAAATGATGGGTGTTTTAGACTAAATTTAACAGAAAATTTTTAATGTGCAAAAATAGCCTGAATTTTAAAATGATGGGTGTTTCAGACTAAATTTAATAGAAAATTTTTAATGTGCAAAAAAATTTATTAGACAAATGTAATCATGTAAATATAATTATACAAAAAAACAATACATTAGGAAGTCACACGACAACAGAGAGCAGTAATCATTATTTCTGATGAAGATCGCTATTAATTAAAGTCCTTGTTTTAAACAAACCCGCCGCGGTCTGAAATCAGAACATCGCCTAGACGCATCACACCACATAGTAAACGCCATCTTTTTTAAAGTTATATTTAGTTAAAATTTAATTGTTTTTATCATACCGATACTTACTATTACATATTGCCAGAATTACCAGACTCTTCAACGCTTTTATCATCCACAAACTCATTAGCTCCTTCATCATCCAAAAACTCATTAGGTCCTTTATCATCCAAGAATTGGCGAACTTCTTCATAATCTTTGGCACCGCTATTTCTCAACTTACGTAAAGAATTAGTAACTTGCAACTCGAAACGATCATGGACATTTGTACAGAGTGGTGGTTTTCGATCTTCAGCCAACACAATTTCGATATCATTTGCAGTTAACTTCTCAAATTCGGCGCAATCACTCCTAACCAAACAGGTACAGGCAGGACAACACGCGCACTCCTTCGCAGCAATGCATTCGCAGTCAATATTCTCATACGTCTTTTCTTTGCAAAACGAACAGCAGTTGCAAGTAGCGCCACACGAACATTCTCGATTTTCTGAAAAAAGAAAACTTAAAATATAAAAAAACCTTATTTTTGTAACACTATACTTAATTTAGAAACTCCAGCTTCACCACCCGAAATCGAAAGATTACAACCAATAGCCGACATCTCGAATATCTATGCGTTGCGTAAGATAGTTTGAGCTACTGGACTGATTTGCAGCAAAAGCGGCAAATTTATATAATTTTTACTGTGGGGGCGTGCACGATATCAACCAATGAAATTATTGTATACTATGCGTACACTAATTTGAATAATTTTATTCAAACGTTATGACGTTATTAAACGTCGACTAATTTGAATACTGGGCTTCTTAAAATCTTAAAATAATACACGATTTTTAATATTTTTCTAAAATATTTTAACAGAAGATAACAATTGTTATTTTTAATTTTTAGCATGTTATTTACTCCAAATTAATTTAAGATTTAATTTGAATTCTTTAAAATAGAAATTTTCACCTAATTTCTTTAATTAATAAATTTTAATTACAATTACAATTTTATCAATTAATGATCATAAATTTACTAAGTAATACAAAGAATGATATGACTGATCGAGAGATTGTAGCAAATTAAATTTAAAAGATCATTTATAATTTAAACAATCGTTTATAATTTAAACAATCGTTTATAAGGTGTGGTATAAAATTAAAATTTACTGAATTTTAAATTCTGTATTTACTTCTAAATCCAGAAGAAAAGTTTGTTTACTTCTATATTTTTTAGAATGAATTTTTAAAAAATTTTATTTTCTCAAGTTTCTATATTTTTGTTTGAATGGAAGTTGTAATTTAGTACATTTTACTAAGTAAAATATGTCAATTAAAAACTGAATCTATTGCGTGAATGTAAGTTAAGTTATTAAAAAGTATTAGTAAAGTTTTGTACATTTCGCTTGCTTGCATCTTTATTCTTTATTTATTCAAATTTCTTCCAGGCTTCACACTATTTAGAAAATATTACACAAGAATAATGCTTTATAGCATTGCTTGTGTACATTTAATTACGTCATCTTATCGAAATACAGAATCTGCTAAGTTGTGATTTAGGTAAGTCCGCTTTCTTGATCATTAATAAATAACATTGTACATTTGTTGAAAACTTTTAAATTATAAATTTCAATCTACAATAAATGTCCATTTTAACAAAAAGTTTAAAAAATTTGCACGGAAATATGAGATACTTTTGAGATGAAATACGTTTCCAGCGCCAATCCGAATCTCGTTTTCTCTAAAAGAAAAAATGGCATACCGATATAATGTGTAGGAAGGTACACGGGGTAAATAGAGATAGTCATTTCGTTTACGTTTGTGAAAATAATAACCAAGACAGATGGATACAATATTAACTTCAGTGGAAAGTTTTATTAATGACAACAGACCATTACTAGACATTCACCTAGTAGACTTTATTACCGAAGACTTGTGGACCAAACGTGTACCTGTTTCTTTACAAAAATGTTTACTGAAAACTCAGGCTGAATGGTACGAATTATTAGAGGAAATTTACAACGAAAAAGAAGCAGTGAGAAGTATAAATTCTGAAGATCCGGTTCGAAATTTTATCATTAATGGAAGGAAAAACACTTTGGACTGCACTGAAACGGAAACAATATATTCCCAAAAAAAACTCGTTTGTGATTTAGATTTAAATGATAATGAAAGTTTCAAACATTGCATGAAAACGAAAAAAAGTATTGAAATTAACATAATTGCAAAAATTGTGAACAAACTGTGCAAAGACTATAATGTTCAAAATGTAAATCGAATTAGTAGTTACATTTTTATTCCAAAATACTAAATATTTTATTTTTCAACAGATTATTGATGTCGGCAGTGGAAAGGGATATCTATCTTCACTCTTGGCTTTGAAATATAATTTTAATGTATTAGGATTAGATTCACAAACAATTTGCTCTCAAAATGCAATAACAAGGAACGACAAAATCAAGGTAAAAAAATAAATTTCAAAACAAAAGACATCGATAAAAACTTAATGCGTTTCAGAAAAGATGGAAAAAAAGTGAAGAAAATATGGTTGGTTCTTTTAAATGCATCCAACATTTAGTTGAAGAATTCAGTCCAATTACTTCCCTTTGGTCCGAAATGTTTCCGATCATAGAGCCTAAAAATTTTTTGTTAGTTGGTTTACATACATGTGGTGATTTATCAGTCAAAATGATTAACGTTTTTTTACAAAATCCAGAATTTAAAGTTTTTTTAAATATTGGCTGCTGCTATCATCTGCTCGAAGAGGAATTTTCTTTGGAAAATAATGGTTCGTCAGTTTTCCCGATTAATTCACGAGTTTAATATCAACTTTAATTTATAGGTAATTCCTATTCTGGTTTTCCACTCAGCAAAACATTACGTGATCAGAAATTCACTTTGGGCCGGAAAGCTCGGATGTTGGCATCGGAATCTATTCACAGAATGATGGATTCTAAGTCTGCGATGAATCCAGCTTTATTTTATCGCAGTTTACTTCAAGTGTTGATTCGAGACAAATTCAACATCGAACCCAACGTTCCAATTGGCAGAATAGGCAAGAAATGTTCAAATTTTCTGCAGTATGTACGAAAGAGTTTGACGAAGTTAAAATTGGACAACGAAAAGGTACGGAATTTACTTTTTAAATATTAATCGTCAATTATTTATAATTTATTTTTCATTAGATTTCTGACGAGGAAATAAACAGCTACGTGGAAAAGTATAAACTATACAGAGATCAAATGGAATGTTTGTACCGGTTACGCTCAATTCTGGCACCTGTTGTTGAAAGTATGATGATAATTGACAGATATTGTTACTTAAAAAGTCAAGAAATTGTGTCTGAAGTTTATATTCATCAAGTATGCTCTCCAATTCATTCACCTCGTTGTTACGCAATAATTGCTATTAAACGATCTTGATATTTCATCACGGTATTTTTCGTTTTAACAGAAAAACTGCAGAATTAAATTGAAAATCATAACAAATTAAATTCTGTGTAATGATCAACATTTTTATTTAAGTTTTTGGGCTCTTTGATTAAAAAAAAAAAGAACTACATTTATCATCAATTCCTACAAATATATCTAAATTGTTCAAATTACAAAGACAAAAACATGAATTGTTGCTTCTTTCATAAAAAAAAATGCTACAATAAGAATAAATAGTCACCACACACAAACAGGGAGTTAAACAAAACAATCATTAGGCAAAAAATTAAATAAAGAAAATTTGTACAGAAAATATTGACTCAAATGATATTAACAAATGTTTGCTTTTGGAGGGAATGAACTGTAGTAATGTTTTGGGATCATTATCGGCTCTGTCAAATTAAACTTTTTTAACTAAACTAAATAAAAATTAAAAAATTACGCCTTTAACATTGATAAAATGTAAAAATGAGATATTAGTTAGGCAGATAGACCTAAATTGTAGTATAATAAGCTCGATCGAAAATTTGAAAAATCGAATTTCAAAACGGAAAAAATACGTCTAAAAATCCAACCATTCTGAAAAATGACGTCAACAGTACGTAAGTATTTTTTGGCATCATGATAAAGATGGTGAATATGAAGACGAGTAGATATGTCTTAAGTTTAAAGGCAAAACAAGTTAACTGGAGCCAAACTTTTTACGGTTCTATTGAGATTTCATTGAAAAGGCATAATTTTTTTAATATAATTCTTATGGCAATTTTTCTGTAATATTTTCTCACGAAGGCACTATTACTATTTTTTAAATTTTCTTAACAAAGTATTAAATTAGGCCTTAAAAACATTACCAACTGAAAACAAAGCGGGGAAAAAAAATTATTTACAAGTAATAATGCAAAGAGAATTTCTAATTCCAGGAACTTATTTTTATTTAAATCTAATTTTTCTTTTGAGCTTACCTCAAATAATCCTACCACAATAATTTATAAGGTGACGTCATAAGGCCAATTGAAGCATACAACACATCAAACACAAAACACTGTGGTTTTAAAAAAAGAAAAAAAAAACCAAAAGAAAAACAAAAAATTGATTACAAACTCAACCTAATTGTGCCCTGACTAGTGAATCTATATTCATAAATATTTATACCAAAATTGGTTTTTATTTTTTACATTCACTTAAGAAAAATGAAGAAAAGAAAAAGACATTTATTAGTCAACTCCCCAAACTTAAAAAAAATTGGGCGCCATTTCGATTAAAGTAGCCTCAAATTTTACATTTTTTTCAAACTCCAAAATTTTAAATTTGAAAATATGATAGCACCTGTGTAAAGGCTTATACTGGTACCATTAATAAACTATCCCAATACACTTTCAGAAATTCATAAAAATAATAAAATAAAAAACAAATTCTGCATTGAGACTAATTCCAAAAGAATTTTTACACAGTAATAAACTACGGTATCTCCCATTGCTCTCGCGACAATCAAGTGGCAGTGTTAAACATTCAAGGTGAGTTTGCGAGAAAGTTAACATTTTTTCAATGTTTTTCATAACTTTTGAAAATATTATACACCACTTTATAACCTTTTAAACTACAAATAAAAATGAAAAACAAATTTCAACCAGAAACAATGCCATGATTAAATTTTTTACACAAAAAATAAAAAAAATTACTTTTCTCACAAACAGCACCTCATCTTGAACACATAATTATGGTGTGGAATATAAATTAAAAGAAAAGCAAACAATCAAACTTGCAGAAATTATGGCACAGTGCACAATTTAGGAAGAGTTACCATGAACTGTTGCATAGAAACAAGCTGGAGAGAAAGTAGTTGAAAGAGCCAAAAAATCCATCAAAAATACAGACAAAACACATTCAATAATCACTTATTTTCTGCAGGGCTAGGGATTAAATGGGTTAAGGGGAAGCAGCAATTCATCGTTATGACGCCACGAATGCAATAATCATTATGCACACATTTTTTTTTCTTTTTTAAACAATTTTTCTTGAGCCTCACTAAAACACCATCTTGCATTGTTGGTCAGTCAGAAACCAATGAGAACAATCGAGAAAAATTGCTGTCTATAATCGATTGATTCCAATTTCATTTTGTACCAACTGCACCTCCTCCACTAATGACGCCATAATCTTAATCGTATTTTTGACTCTGTTGATAGTTTATTGGCAGTGTTGGGACGATGAAGTTTGTTCAGTTCAACATCATCTTAATTCTTATAATCATCAAAACAAACACTCTTATTAATATACCTATCCATTCACGATATTTTGATTTAAAAAAAATTAATAGAGAAAAAACAGACGGTGATGAATCAATAACGATTAGATCACGCATCATTTGGTTTGTTTTTCTCGACCGATGGGCAGTGATGTGACGAAATAGCTGGCTGTTAACACTTCTTGCTCGTAATTTTCTTTAACTTGCGGTAACATCCAGTCACATATCAAATACACGTGAAAAGAAAGAAAAAGTGTAAGAGAATCGTAACAAAAATAACGAAAGTAAATTAAAAAACCAACATTCGAAATAGTTGAGAAAAAAAATGAAAAAAATTAAAAGATAATTTAAAAAAATGAAAAAAAAAAATTATAATCACAGATTATTCATTTCAGTCACAAATAAAGAATGAGTTCAATGATGAGGGATGATTTCTTCAGGAAAAACCAACCAATTTGGTTGCGTTTTTGTTGTTGTTGTTGTTTCTAAATGCAATGTTCTTTGGCGTTTGTGGTATTAATTTTCCCCTTTTGTTCCTTATTATTTTCTTAATATTATATCTTCAAGGCACAAACATCTTCGTTGGCTCAAAATATTTCAAGCAAATTGAGCGAGCTTTTTAAATTTATTTCTACTTCCTGCAATTTTTACGAACACGTCGTTGCTCGGTCCGGTAACCATTCAGATTAAGCCAACCGTTGGATGGTAGCGACCAAATTGGCACAGTCCGCTTTGCTTGCTCCTCCACTTGTGATTCTAGAACCCACTGATCAGGAATCCTAAAAAAGAAAATTAATTAAACATTTTTTTTCATTTTTTTTCATTTTGCCTAACATCAGGTCCATATTTGTGAGTAATTAGCGCAGCTTTGTAATAACTACGGATTTTAACCGTGAGATTATCGTGTAAAAAAATTAAACTTCAATTTTTTTATTGCAAAAAAATTGGATTTATAAAAATTTATAATAATTAAATTTTGTTAATTTTTTTTTTATAATCTTAAATTCAATTATTGTAAATTTTTCTCACTAATTATATGTGAGAAGTGATATTTTTCATTGGTTATTTTTTTGTTGTTGAGTTTGAAAAATACATTCACTTCTAAATATAATGAGGCTCATATAAACCAGGATTTGGCTTTCTTTATTGCTTATTTCAGATCAAATTGAATGAATTAATATGTAAGTAAATATGAAATTCCAAACTGTCCAGCAATTTGGCATTTGCAGGAACTATTATTTCCTTATCCATATAAACAAAATAATCGTTAGTTAAACGACATGCAGCTGATGCACACTTTATAGCCGTCAATAGCTGAACATTTGGGCTCCAGTTAAAAATATTGATTTTATTCAATAAAATTGCATTGTAATTGCATTTATGTTGTTAATAAAAGCTTAAATCTGCCTTTAAAAACAACAAATTCAAACTTCCGGTTCTAATTATCAACCAACTTGACAGCAGAGAAAAATTAATTGTCATTTCAATTAACAGTAGGGACGCAGAATAAGCAAAGCCTGGCTTATCTCAATGCGCCACATACTTAAAAATTAAAAACTTAAAATCACTAAAATTTAAGTTTAACTTTTATAAACAAAACCCTGACAATTCTTCAGACTACTTCTGAACATTAATACTTACATATTTTCAGGATACCAGTGTAAAAGAACACGTACTTTACCCGAACCTTCGATTCGCTTCGCGCGAACCTAGAAAACAAATCAATAAGTAATAATTTCTCATTCAAATTCCCATTCCCAAACTTGCCATGCTATGGAATGTAATTGTAGATCCATCGCCAGCGATATCCATTTGCGTTTGCTTATTCAGTGCTACCAAATGATGCTGAACACTTTCCATGATGCCAGAATCAAAGAAATCCTCAGTTTTCACTGCAACAAAAATAGAAAAAAATAATTTTTAGAAAAAAATTTTTTTTTTTCATATCTCCCCCTCCATTTCTCCCCATCCCACAAATTATCGACGAAACAACAATGCCGATGTCAGGACACGGTCCCTTTTTTTAATCCCCTTGCCAGATATGATGTGGACAAGATGAGTCACATCCAAATCCCCATCACCCTTCATTTCATATTAAGACACCATTAGCATGCGTTGCCTCATGACCAAACCCTAATTGATGCCTTACAATCGCATTGTTACGCAACCCCGGTTGCCAAGCAACTCAACCCACCATCCTATGATTAAGGCCCAGGGGTTATAATTCGTCGATCCCCTAGAAGCTCGATTGAATATTTTTAATGAAAATTACACTATTTTTTTCTCTCGAGTCTTTTCACAAAAATATGGCGTTGTTCGGGCAAATTAAATAAACTCAAAGTCAGTAATTACAAATGTACAATCGAGACGTTTTCGCCGATTGCTTATCGATTAATCCCACGTTCCTTTAGGGTTACGATGGAATAATGCAGTGGAGAGATATCTTATTGATGAAAATGGTGTTCAATAGTGAATGTCCCCTAGAAAATCATTAGGATTGCGGTGGATTTAATCAGTTTAATTGATACATTTGGAAAAAAACAAAAAAAAAAACACGTTTTTTTTGAAAAATTAAATTTTCATTAAATATCTTGAAGGAAAAATTTTCTTGTTATTTTTTCCGACTTTGGTTTTATTTAAATTTATGGATTTTCCCCTTTGAATTTTTCAATTTTTATGCTAACATTTCGAAGATTTCAATTGAGTACAGGTTCAACCTCATGCCCATAGGTTAGAAATCCTTGCATTCCAAATTGATTTTTCAAAAGTTTTATTTAAAGGACTTTGGGGGGGGGGGTATGTTGGTACTTTATCTAGTTCTACCAGAAACCCCTTTCTATTATCCACTTCTGAATTTTTTTTCAAAATAAAATTGAAAATTCCTAAAATACTAAGAATTAGTAATTTATTTTAAATTTTTTAAACTAAAACCATTTCACTTCAAACTGAACAAAAAAAACCAGTTTTCTCCCCTCTCGGTTGACTATTAAAACCGATTTATGAAAGTGATAAAATTTACACGTATTCCTCATAAAATGTATTTAACTTGCAATAAACTGAGAATTGCGTAAAGAACTTAAATTGATGCGATGTCATCCTAATGGACTAAGTTAATTAAATCGTTATTGATGACTGAAACAAAACAAAAAAACAAAAACAAAATCTGATTTTTCTCGATGATTAATTTTCGATAGCATTAAAACAAATGCTTTTAAAATTGTATGAAAAAATTTTTTTTTAAAAAAATGTAAACTACAAATCACCATTCATTTTTTTTTGTAAAAAATAATTACAACAATTAGTTTAATAACATGATCTCGGATCTCAGCCTTCGAAAACAAAGGCATTCGAGTTCATGGATGCTGCCACTTATACCATCAAAGCTGACAAACAACTTTTTCTTTTTAGATTTGAATTGATGCCCGTGGAATCGGGTCAGAGTTGGAGTGCCAGATGATCGTAATAGGAATTAATATAATTGTAATTTGCAAGGCAATTGGAATAATGGACGTGGCACTTTAATGTTGCATTTCTCGTTACGAAGTTATGTCACAACAATCGATCGGTTTTGTTGTTTTGTTTGTTTGCCGGATTTAATCAGAATGATTTTTTTCCGGTTCAGATTGTTAAATCATTAGAGATTTCAATTTGGAAAATTGAAAATATAAAGATTTTATCTAAATGTTACCGCATTTGTCTCAATTGTTACAAAATTTTGGCATTTCATATCATTTCAAAGGGAACTGATGATAAATAGTCAGTTTTTTTAAAAGTTTTTTTTATATAAACAAAACCAATAAATTTCAACCAAATCTGTGTTAAGTTTTCGGTTGAAAAGATGAAAATCAATTTTGAAAAATATCTTATTCATATTGTTTGAATTGTTATAATTATGTAGAAGTGGCCTTTATCAAGTAAATTTAATAAATATGATATTTGTTATAATTATACCTTCAATTACTTTTTTTAAGAAGCAGAACTGTTCAAATATAAATAAAATGTGGACTATACTAATAATCAAGTCTGAAGTCATTTGGCTTCATGTTGAAAGGGGAAATCTTGAAGCTAATTAAAGGTTGCAACTTTTTAGACAATGCTTGTATACAGAGCAGCAGTGTCTGCTGCCAGAGATTATTTTTTTCATCCATAAAAAAATTGTCTGCTCTTGAATTTTGCTATTGTAAAATATATTAATATGGAATTATACAATCCGAAAATCAAAATTGCAGATTTTTTAAAGCGGTAAAATCTAAATCCTGTTTTTCAGATTTAAATTCATCAAATTTCTGCTTTTCAGAAATGCAATCGAATTTTTTTGAGACTCGTCTAAGTCTACTTTCTCTAATTAGTACATAGTACACCAAGATTAGATTGAATTTTTTTGTATTTAAAAAAATAATTTTTGAGTCACAGAAACTTATGAATTTAAATAACCATTTACAAGCAACTTAAATTCTTAACCACTCCAAAACCATGACTTTCAAGACCTCTTCAATTATATAGTTACATAAACAATTTACAACCAGTTTACCTCCGCAGGCTGACCACAATTGACTTCATAAATAATTATTCCCCATCAAATCTCATACAACTCACTCTCCGACTGAAAACTCGGAGGAACCACTTAAAAATCCTCACCAGCACAAGATCTCCTCCAATATCGCATCATCTTTTTCTTTTTCAATACTTTAGTCGGTGTATCATCCTTCCGCCTCGCCGTCGAAGTCGCACTACTAGCTGCACTCCCGCTCGCTACCGCTACCCCGTTGCTTCCGCTCCCGCCGTTCACTCCGTTCCCGTTGCTCGTCGGCTGGCTAAAATGTCCGTTCACGTGCCTTTCCAAACCGCCCTGCGTCGTGAACCTGTGGCCACACCCGGCCACTATACATTGGAATGGTTTGTTGCCTGCATGCGACACCACATGTCTCTCGAGCCAACTGAAGGAACACGAAGATTTTTTGTACACTTTACAACTCGACCACAAACACACGAAAGACTCGCTCTCGACTTGCGACGCCACATGCACGCTCTGAAGATGTTCCACAACTTCCGCTCCGTTCTTTAACCTGGCAGTGCACTTATCCCACTGACAAACGATCTCGCCGCTCGCAGAAGTCGCTGTGATTGAAGATGGCACACCCGGGCTGACTTTCTGTTGCTTCTTCTTCTTCACGCAGTTGCCGTCCGCGTTCGTCGACACGGCCGTCTCTTTGGCTCCGGCGTTCTTGGGCTCGTCGTCGACCTCGTCCTTCTTGACCGCAGAAGGGAAATCGGCAAGCGGCAGTGTGTCATCGCTAAAATTGAGGAACTCCTTGGCATCGTCCAGTTGGCTGCTCGAAGACACGTCCGGTTCTTGAGTTCGACACAGTCGGATGGGCGACTCCTGCCCAATGTCGTCCGTCGAGGACGACACGACCAGTCTCGTGTCGTTGCTGAAAGCGTCTTGGGTTTGCAAGTTTCTTTTTGTGGCAGTGCTCGTAGTGAAGCAAGCATTGCCTTGGCCGCAACACTGCAAGCCGGGACACAGCTCTTGTCCATTGGTCGTTGACGTGCTTAAATGACTGAACCCGTGAGCACATGGAAAACAAGGACCCGGCTGTAAAGGCGTGCAAGAACGTGGTGTGTCTGGACTCGGCGGTGAACATGGCTCGGTGAAATCGCTCGCCGCACTCGACTGTGATGAATCAGTGCTACTTAAAGCTGCAACTCCACTGCAAAAAAAAAAAAAAATTAAAAATCTATTTTTATAAAAAAAATTAAATTATTTGCCCAAACTAATCTAAATCTATCGAGTTTTTTAATCAAGATGTGCTGCAATCACTATAAATAAACGCTGCTCTATAAATAAACAGATGAAATAATCTAATCTCGCTTGTGGACATTCAACTCTTGAATTTTATTTAAGTCCTGACACGGGAAATCAGCTTCCTGTCATGCATAACTATAAGTTGAGGACCGGCTTATGCAGATGATATAAATTATCATTGGGATCAAATTTGTTATAATATTAGACCGCGGTGCCATTTTGAAGGATTGATTATATAATTTCTAGTTGCAGTATAATTTCGCTGTTATTTTCTCATGATATATCTTCGTGATGTGTAATTGAAGCCATTTATAAAATAAATATTTTAATTATTGCCCAAGTGTTGACAAATTACATCTCAATTAATAAGGAAAAAGAAATTTAATAGGATTTCCTTTTTGAAAAAGTGATGCAAAAATTTTATTTTTCTGTAGAGTATTAACTTTTAAGTGAGAAATGGTTTTTCCCTAGCAAATTTGATATTAAAATAACAAAAAAAACAGGATAAGCTTTATTTACATTTCCTTGAAAATTTTAATTAAATATTAGTAAAAAGGCGTTGCTGTTAAGCGAGTGTTATTTATGCACCAATCGAATAACCACAGTAACGGTGATTAATCAAAAAGAGAGGATATACATATCCACTTGAAAAACTGAGATGGAATATGAGAAAAAAATGACAACCTATTCCCCAAAGATAACTGGTAAATTCCCTTTATTTGCTCAATATTTAGGTCAATCAAATAACCAATAATAAAGATATCTGAGAAAAAATTTTCCAAGACAAAAGAGACGACTTAAAAATATCAACTCTTTGATTTCTATTTTGTAAAAAAATTGGACAATGAAAATAATTTTATTAACTCAAAACTGTTTCAACTCCATATTATTCTCTTTCAGTTGCCAAAACTTATTCAATAAACAATAAAGTCCACAATTCTTACCATTACTTTCACTCTTTCACATTTCAATTTCAAACCAAACTAAATTTATCACAAAATCAAAACTCACAATTACCAATCTCTCATTAACCCTAATTAATATTTAAACATAACTTACCTTATTAAATTACCACTTATTTTCTTTCATTTTCCTCATAACCCACATTATCCCTTTGAAAATTCCACCAGACACTTACAATTATAACTGTCTGGCCAAGCAATATTTCTTCAAGCTTGTGATTACTAGCTTTTCTGGTCTGCTAATTCCTAATGTACTTCACGTGACACATTTCTTGTTCTTATATCCAACACTCATTCTCAAGCTGATACATTCGAGTGAGCAAAGCCGGTTGTACAGGTTTCAACAACTTGTGTGTTCCAACTTTATACCTGAGTATCAATTCCAGTAGCCAGTTGAATCAATCATTTATGATTCATAACTGCATAATTACTTATTCGGTTACTGTAAATATTTCTTCAACTCATGTTAGGGGTAATATGTCACGTGACTCATGCTTTTTTTCGCATCATCGGTCTTGCTAACAGAATCACAATTGACATCCATCCTCCAAACCGATCGATAAAATTTACACTTTAACACCCAGCTGACCACAATGGTGATGTATGACTGTCAGTTCCATTCAGCTCCCAACGACTTAATAAATTTTAAATTTCAATTCTCAAAAATTAATCTTTTCATGAAAAAATTTAAAAAATTAAATCTGAAATTAAAACAACAAAGTCATTGCTGAATATTGAGCTCTTGTTCGTTTTACAACAGATGTTACCATTGTGCCTACAGCGCATTAGATTCTCCCAACTCCACTGAGCAAAAAATTACTGAACATGGTCTGTTACTTCTAATTATGTCACTATGTTAAAGAGAAACAAAAGCCAATTTGAAAAAAAAGGGTTTATTGACCCACACGTACTTGACACCTAAGTAAACAAAGAACAATCCACTGTATCACCTAGAACTAGAAATCCCTGGTTAGAATAAAGCAAAATTGAGCCTGAGATTGACCGGCTGTTACCCACAATTCACTTAGGGTAGAAAATATTCTGATTGGCTGTAGTGAAAGCGATAAAATTGATTCATCTCTGAAAGAACACAAAAAAACTCCAAAATATCAGAAGAATGTTCATTCATAGATAATAGAACATTCTTTGGTCAAACAGTAGTGTGAATCCCCTAACGCTGTTCCTGATAACGTAATTGACGAACCGTATTAAGCAAAGATAACTCAATAAGAAACATTGTGTAAAAAAAAAAAGCAAAAGGTATGAAACATCCGTAATGCTTCTAGGTTTGGAGGTAAACAAGAATGCCGACTAAATTACGAGCGTTAAAGTGCCCAATCCTGTCATCATAAATGCCATGCTTGTTTGCAATCTTTAACCCAGCACTTACTTATTCTATCATCATAAATGTAAAGAAGTTCCAACAAAGTTTACAAAATTTCAACTCTTCAGTACCAATTTTTCAAACACCTTCCAGTCAAAAATCTATTTACCGAGCATTATCTTTCAACTAAAATCCATCATGACATCACCCTTTCATCACTCACCCTGTTTACATGTCGATCAAACTCTATCAACCCTCAACCATCATCTTTAAATGGATTCCTTCTAATATTTGAACTCGAACAACACTTCTATTTCGGACTTATCATTTTTATGTTTGATATACAAAAGCAAAAACACAAAAACGTTCATTTAACGCAGCAACTAAAATAATAATTTACGACTAATAAAAATCAGATAATTACTGCTCTTGTCCACAGAATGGGGCTGCACTTTTTCAGTTGGGTAGTTATCAAGCATAACCTGTGTTTAAGTTCCCCATTTTGACAGGTTGCGATCATTTTCTCCCTTCCTAATCGTCGGGATAATATATTAAAATAAATATTTGGCTATTAAAATGTAAACTTAAATTTCCCCTATCCTGTATAGAGTTATATTGCTCGATTGTAATTATATGACTAAAAATCGATTCACAATTGCAGCCAATAATTAAATTTAATAAAATAAACTTGTAAAAATACTTTACTTATTTTTCTTGCAGTTTAATTTGAATTTTTTTCAAATTTAAATTAAAGTTAAGTCTCACGTAAAAGCATGTTTTCACTTCGTCGTTGCTAACTTACGAGATATTTCTCTGCAACTGAAATTGCAGTTTTTCACCAAATTGATCTCGAGGGTATGATTCAGTTTCTTTCCTTCCTTTCATCCCTTTGGTTCATTTAAATTATTTTCAGCTTGAATATTTCATATGCAAAAACTTATTTCAATTTTTTTCTATCTCGAATATCATTCTTTCACTTTTTATTTGGTTGTAACATTATTAAACAGCTGAAATTACTAGAGCCTGTCAATCAAAACCTCACACTTCAAAAGAAGTCAAAAAAGTAGACCGAACAAAAAGATCCCACGGTTCTCTCTACCTTAGGCGACAAAAACCAGCATGAGATCTAAACTTTCAAAATTATTTCTCCATTAGTTCCAGGATCGTAAGCAGAGGGGATACCCCACGAAAAGTAAATTTTACGGCTTATTATATAACTTACATTACAATGACAAAAGAAACTTGACTTTTTGTGATTTCCTTCATAATTTTATTTGTACTTTTGAATTACTTGTATCACTGGAGCTAGACTAATGGTTCAAGAAAATAATGTTATATTATAATGTATTAAATAATATATTTTAGTTAAAACAAACCAATTATTGTTTGCTTCAAATGGCATTTTATTTAGTGCGCTTTCCGGTAAATTTTCTAAATTTTCTAATGATTTTTTACAATAAATTTAATTATTGTAAATTTTAGTAAATCTGATTTTTTTGTCTGAAAAGGCAAAAACAAAAGTACACTTTAAATAATTATTCTATCGTTCCAACTTCCAACTAAAACTTTGGAAGTGATCCATTATTTGGTTTGGACGTACAACTAAGTGTTTGTAACGTTGTATTTCTGGCCAACGACCCAACAACTGGCAATAACATGAAATACGAGTTACAAATTGTTAATGTAAACGTTAATTTAAATGTTATTATCAATGGTAGACCATTTACTACAGCTGTTTCTAGCCTCAAGTCAACCATCAACTTAAATAGTCTGGACTCTCAAAATCTCTTCAATTTAAACTTCAAATCCTTTTCCTCTAATTTAAAAAAAAAAATCAAATTTCATTTTATAAATAAATATTTGTAATTTATCAATCAAACTCAAAACCTCGAAGTTCAAACAACAAAAATAAAGAAAAGAGAAAGAAATAAAAAGTCAACAAACCAAACCTAAAAAAAAAACTTTTTTTCAACTCTTCCATTCATATTCCATATTAGCTCATTTCCTCCAGCCCAACCCTAAACTTTTCATTAACAAAACCAACAAGTAACTTGTAACCAAACCCAATTTTTTCCCCTTCCTGCCTCAGCCATCCAAACAAAGCCTTCAACCCTTCGAGTCCACCATTGTCCATTTCCCCTTTAACAAGGCCAAAGACATCCGACCAAACCTAAGACGGGGTGCATGAACTGCAGGTACAACAAGTCATGTCTGGCCACCATTTAAAGAAAGATGGCCTTGGATCGACTTCCCCCTTCTTACCGCTAGATTTCTCTTCTTAGGTGCATTCAACTCTCTACAAGACAAGTAACCATTAAAACTCACCGCATGTCTCCTTTTTCCGACTCCATTTTCCATTCTGATCCCAAAATCATCTCCAAACCCACCCACTGAGGATCGTGTAAACAGAAAAATGCATCTTTTAAAGAATGTCCCCATCATATTCGCATCTTTGCGTGTGTCCATTGAATAAGAGCGTAAACCATATTTCAAGACTATTTTTATACAATCCGTGGTTTGTTTATATTAATAAACAACCACATTAAAGAGTTTAATTTTAGCTTTCATTTATTTTTTTAAAAATTTTCATTTACAATCGATCATCTCCATCACTCCTTTCATTTAATTTCACAAATTTATTCCCGGATTTGCTTTCACGATCAAACGCACTGGTGAATAGATTTTTTGCACCGCTTCATATCTATTTACTCATAGACCTATTGTGAATTGTTGCAGTAATTTTTGAGTCATTTGATAGACATCGATAAAATGGAGCCTGGGACACTTTTGCTTTTAACAAATTCTGCTATTTTCTCTAATATTTTTGTTTCTTTAATATTTGTCCAAAGTAAACAGCCGTCCCAATTAACCTGAATCCACTGTATTCGGCTTAAGTCTCCAAACCTTCCCCTTCACATCAATACAAATAAAAGCGTTCAATGGCGAACCTCTTCCAGTCTCGTCCTTCGACTTGGTTTACAATCAAAATAACGTGTATGAACCTAAATTTCTCTGGTAAACAAAAACAAGTCAAAGTAATTTCGATGTATCTTCACTTGTTTTTCTGAAACAAAACCATGAATCAAGAGAAAAGATTACAAATTTACCAAAGAATCCTGCATTTGTTTACGCAAATCCATTTGTATACAAAAAAGAACAAGCAAGCGACGTGCTTACTAACTACAATTATTTTTTGTAATTCCAACGAATTTAATTTCCAATTTCCTCTATATTTTCACACGTAAACGAAACCAAATGAGCAAAAAAAGAAAAAAAATTTATGCAAACTGTCTGCCTACAGCCCAACCCAATTCATCTCAATAGTTAAATGAAAGGTTAAAGAAACTGAGCAACTTCCCAACCTGAATAAACATCGCATGCAAATCATAACAGTTGCTAAGCCCACGAATCGATTACGATCACCCTATAGGTACATCCTATTTTTTAATTCCACACTTCTCAAAACTAATAACTAGTTCCATAGGATTCAAGCTTGAGTGAATGATGCTACAACCTTTATTACTCTAATCCAATGCCTCGCTTTCCACGTAGATACCCCGCCATCTTGATTTTTTTCCTCCCAATGTTTTCCCGTTCTTTACAGGTGTTTTTTTTCCTCGTCTATTCTCCTTCTCCCAAACTCCAGATGTCACAAATTATTTCTTCTCAAGGATAAACGGAAGCAGCAGATGTCAAACTTAACGGGATATTTTTTCAAGTTATTTTAATTTTTTCGTCCTCAAATTCTTCAACCCCCACTAAAAACACAAAAAAGGTTTTAAAAAAAAACCCAAACCCTCAAATTTTCCATTTCCATTCAACCCGACTTTAATTCCCCATTTTACAACAGTGCCACCAAGCCATTGGCCCGTTTCCCCGGCCCAAAATGAGCCCATAGGTTGGGGAGGAAAAATGGCGTAAACATGGGGGTTTGATGAATAAACCCCTCTTTCGCTGCTCTCTCCCTCGCTTCAATTATGACGTCATCATTTAACCCTTTGCCTTCTTTGTGTAGCCATGTGTGGGTTCTAGCCAGCCTTTGTTCAATGTTTTCTTTCTAAACAGGTAGCCATGTTTGGTTTTTTTTCTTTCTTTGTTTTAATTTTTTTAAAGTTTTTTTAAGGCAACAAAAACACATTTAAAAAGCAGATTAGCATCATAAAAGTGAAATTATTGTACAAACCCTGAGGAAGAAATTTGTCCTTGACTGTGACCCCGTTATGAGGTCATATTAACTTTTTTTTCTCCTCATACCTTCGTGAAGACAAAATGGCTACCCATGGGTTGATGTAATAGGGTAGTAAAATGGTAATAAAGGAAGAAAATTAACAGTGTGTTCCAACTATTCAATAATAACAAGGAAAATAATAACTCTTCCACTTTTTACCCTCCTAAAAAACCAATACAAGACACAAACATCCTAGAAATGTCTGTTCATTAGCTGGCGAAATAAAAATATGAAAAAAATTCTTTTTTTTTCTAGAAGTGATTTAACATCGGTAGTAATTAACTTAAGTAAAAAAAAAATGTCTACAAGTTCTTTATGGATCCCCAAAAATAAAACAGACCTCAGAAGTAGGCCTAATTTCACATTTCCGATCGATAGTATTCGATAGTTTGCGGAGAACTTGTTCTTATAACTTATAAATTCCATGTTAATTATAAATCCAACTTATAATTTCTCTTTTATAATCATTTTATAATAAAATTTCAATCCCTTCTTCGCTGTCCACCCATTTCATACCCCCCCCCTTCCAAAATTGATTATTTCTAATGGAATCTCAATTCTTTCCCTATTTCTCACTCCACAATCCCAAAATATCTTCCATTTCCCCAACTTTGTCTCGTCTACTCACCAAATAAACACAACAAAAAAAATCTCCAAAACAGGACAAGAACATTCATAGTCCCCATAAAACTGCCATGGCTTCACTGCAACCTAAAACCTCACCATGAACACAAAACCTCATCCAAACATTTAAAAAAAATTTCAAAACAAACCATCAACCCCCTACCCCCAACCCCACACCCAAAACCCCCAATAAAAAAAAAATTACATAAAACTTACTTGTAAATGCCACTTTCTTCACTGCAATAAGATTTATAATCCCAATAAAAATCATGAAACAATGTCACAGTGGCCATCTTGTCTCCACTAGATCTTTTCCTCCATTAAACAATGCTGAAACTAAGCGATTAGAACCCCGTGTCCACAAAACGGTGCAGACAAGAAAGAAAAATCTCACAACTGATGAGACTTTGTACTCCACCTAGACTAACTCAGCAGACCACAGCTGCTGCTGTCATGGCCGAAGGGTGTTTGTAGGGGGTGGTGGTGATCAGCCACGGGCCAATCAGGAGCGAGCAGAGCAAAACTCTGAGCCTTATAAAATGTGGGGTGGGGTTGAGGAGGCAGGGGAATTGAAGCAATAGGGCAGAGTCCAAGTGGAGGGTATAAACTCGAGAAAGAGGGGGGTTGGTTGTTAGTGGAGGATGATGAGGCGTGGGAAGGAAGGGAATGTGGATTTTGTGTTATTAAAAATAATGTATTACAAAATAAATAAATAAATGTTTAACCGGAAATGCTTTGTAAGCGAGGCTTCCGGTGTAAGGACTGGTTAGAGGAAATGATAGTGAAATGTGAGGTGGCAAAATGCTCGTCAACACCTCATCACTTGGTCAGGAATTGAAGGGTTTAATAAGTGCGAATTGATTTTTCTTTCTATTTAGATTTGTGAAATTGTCTTTTTGGATTAAAAATAAACAGAATTGCATTCAATAGCGCTTGCGAAGAACAAAACTTGTGACTTGTAACTTATAAATTCCATGTTAAATGTAAGTTAGATTTATAATTTCTCTCTAATTTCTTACAATTAAGAGTTTAGCTTTATAAACAGTTCTCTGGGTGATTATTATAATTCTAGTTAATTTTACAGAAACGAACATTCGTAACAAGCTAGCCACCAAAACAAGTATTTAAACAGCTATTTTCAAATTATGTTAACTCTATTAAGCCTTCAACACGTGAAGAACACTCAACACTTGCTCAAATAGAAACTCGACTCTTAATAGTTTGTCTTCTATTTTTCTCTTCTCAGGCTCTGTTGGCTTTGAATTCTAGACAAAATGTTCTGGAAAAAATTTACTGTAAAATGTGAGTGTCCATTAAAAGAATTTTCAAGAAGACTAAAATTAAATTGTTAAACTTCTAAAACATTCGCCAATTTTGCGTCACAAACGTGGAACTTTCAACTTCATTCAAAATGGTGGACAATGCAACTGAGAAAGGATTTTCTCTGCTTCAAACATTTTTATCTAAAAAAAACGCAACAAAAATGTAAAAAGCAACAAAGAAATACTCAACAAATAGCAAATATCATTGTCCACCAATTTTACTTCACTTTTTTCTGGAAAATTGCTTGGAAAATGTGATCACACTAGACCCACCTGTACCGTATATTTTCTCAAAAATTACTGGAACTTTTTATTTTCCAGAACATTAATTTCTGAGATTTTCCTAGAAGATTGCCGATAGAGGTCTTAGCATTAGTGATAAATTCCTTCACAAAATTACATACAATTTTTAC
This sequence comes from Stenotaenia linearis, assembly GCA_034700445.1. Lineage (NCBI taxonomy): Eukaryota > Metazoa > Arthropoda > Chilopoda > Geophilomorpha > Geophilidae > Stenotaenia > Stenotaenia linearis. The sequence continues at coordinate 25,972 of JAQIXT010000378.1, forward strand.
AGTGTAACTTAATTCGTCAAAATAGCACAGAGAACACAACTATTTCTAAATACAGCTTACTCTTTCGCTTCAGGTATTCGCTGCCTTTTTAAGACATAACTAAAAAACAAACCGGAAGTCTTTCATCGCACACTGTTTTTTCACTCCACCAGCAAAAAACAATTACAATTCATGCGTTTTCCTGTTATGGTTTACTAAATTATCACTCGGAGGATAAAACGACGAGTTTAATCAGACTATAGGCCTCAAATACCAAGGTCTTTCCTTGTTCGTTTCCCAAACAAATTATTAAAAAAATTAATCATCCATTCGTGAAACACAAAATCTACACTTTTAGAATTTATCCACCTTTTTCTCCAGGCCTTGTTAATTAAAATAATAACAAGGGTGAGAAGAAGAGCCAAGGAAACGTTATTCGAAGCGGATGGGGAGTTCACGGTGACAAAATGCGCGATCTAAGCCTAATTTCCATAGTGTAACATGAAGACAAATGAGATCTATCATCGGCACTTCACGCTCAGCCTCGATTCACAACTTATGTTGCACGTCATAGAGGTTAATAAGTGAAACATGCACGTAAATTGAGCTCAAGATGAGATGAATAGTATTTGTCTGCTGGAAGAAAGAACTGGGCTTCCAATTACAGTGCAAAACTTTCGCTTAAGAAGTCTGTTAAAGCCCACAGCCAACGCAGACTAATGACATTCCTTATTGTTATTACACACTGGACTTTCGTTAATATTTTTTTTCTGCCCTTAAAGAAAATTGATTATTGTGGAAGCTTGAGAATTTGCTTACTCTCACTTCACAGCAGGAATTTAGAAATCCAATATTCTTTTTGTTTGTTTTCGTCAAACCTTGATCACACACGAATGTGTGACTCCAGTTTGATTCCTCGGATTATAATTAACCAATCACAATCTTTTTATAAACACATGAACTATCACTGCAAGAAAAGTCGGATTTACAAACATCACAATAATTAAATTTGCTGTAAAGAACGAATGTACGTTACATTTACGGTTTTAAACGAGCACTTTTTGGTGAATGTTTACAATTTATTTATTTATTGTAAATTTTTGTAAATCTGATTTTTCTTGCAGTGTTATGTTAAGTAGTATTTACTCATATTTATCATTTTTATAGTTGTATAGCTAACGCTAACTACTTAATTTAATAGTTTGCGGAAAACAAATCTTATGTCGTATAACTTATAAATTCCATGTTAATTATAAATCTGACTTATATTTAACATGAAATTTATAAGTTATAGGACATTCGTTTTGTTCTCCGCAAATTCTCTATTAAGTAGTTAGCGTTAGCTATAGAACTATAAAAATGATAATTATAAATCTGAATTGCAATTAACATTGAATTTATAAATTATAAGACCATAAAATTTGTTCTCCACAAACTCTCTATTTACACCAATTTATAAGTTACAAATCATAAATCTATTACACCTAATAATTTTCCCGCTTTTTTTTCTTTTTTTTTAAATGATAAAGTTTTTATCATTGTATCATCTCAACAGTTATCTAAGATTATCACAGGTTAATTGTAAAGGATAAATTAAGATTAATACTTTACTATAATTGTTATAATTGGCCTATAAAGTTGTAAACAGATATGCAAGGATTTACTTTCATCAGTCTCATGTTAAATTTTTTTTAAATAGATGCTCTTATTTTAGCATGAAATGTTAAGAGTCACATCGTGATAGAAAAATTTGGAAATAAAAATTTCCAAATTCCAACAACTGGCCGAAATAGGTTTAAGTTTGCGGAAAACTTAGTCTTGTAACACATAAATTCCACGTTAATTATGTCAGATTTATAATTAACAAGTAATTTATAGGACATGAGTTTTCTTCTCATCAAACTCTCTATTTCTTAACTTGTATTAACAAATATTAGTTCAAAATTTTTAATTTTATAATATAAAACTGAGACACAATCAATCGGAATTCCAAATCGATTAACCGTGAAACCAAGTGAGACAGAAAAAAAAGAAGAAAAAAAACTTGTTTCCATTTACGTTTTTCCTTCACCTTACATGACATAAAATCGGTTCTAGTGCATCACAACAGCGTTCATCTTCCAACTGAAAATTGAAAATGTTCAAGCCTCGCTCAAAACACGTTGATTTCTCAAAACTCAAATTTTCCATTACATCTTCGAATTAAAAAAAAAAAAAAAAGGAAAAAAAAAATCTCCCGTTCCCTTTCATCGATACTTTTAAATTTATCATCAGGTGGCCATTTCTCAGTAACCACGACAACAAACAGCAAATGGCCGCTTTGCACGTGAATGTCGTTCGAACTGTCCATCAAATTAAACGTTTTCAATCATTTCTTCGGATCCCAATAATTATTCCTACACTTTCCAAAATAAAAAATTACTCTCACTTACCTTCTTAGGTAAGTTAAGCATCTCGAAACGATACCAGCCATGCGAAATGATTGAAAATACTTTGTCTTCCACTTCGGTGAGTTCCCTTTCCCCCGAGTTTTAACCCCAAATGCCATTCTTTTAATCCAGGTCCAAGGATTAGAACTAACCTTTGTTTTACACCAAAATTATCTCCAGCTGGACCCAATTGGGCCCAACTTTCTCCGCGATTGGTCGACGACATTCACGTGATTTCGGATTCGGACCCAAATATATTTTTGTACAATTTTCGTACAAAACAATTCCCCGAAAAATAAAATCCGTTGTATCGACTCTATAAATCAAATAAGCTTTGAGAGAACTGCCACGAGGAAATTTAATTTCCTCAACAACTCTTAATTTAAAAAAAAAAAAAATTATTATTTAGGAATTAAAAAATAAAAATCAATATTTCATCAGCATTAACTTAAAAATTGATATTTCCAGAGATGAGTCTCACTGCAACGCAATCCGAACCTTAAAAATAACTTTTCGAAACAAATTTTTTGTCAACAAATAACTTACAACGTCCATTCCTATAAAAGGAATATAAAAAGGGTTTTTCCATAATTAAGTCTAATTTAATACAAGTCGAGTTTAAAAAATATTATGAGAACAAGATAAAGATGTAGTAATCTGACAGGAAAAAAATTGTCATAAAATATTCATAAATTAGAAAAAAGTTAAAATAGAGCAATGTACTCGTCGAAAATAAAAATTAACGAGTAAACAAAATTTTGATTTAAAACTTTCTATTTTTAAGTAAAAGAGTGTCTAATCAACAATAAGATAATAAAAACAGGATATCCTCCCACTACAAACACTAAAACCAAAGTTAAAACTCTCCCTGTTGTATTTCAAGGCCCCAATTGCCCGAGGGGCTCAATTTAAAGGGCCCAAGCATTCCTGGGTTTGGCCACATCAGGGTTAACTACACTTACACTCAAAATATAGGTTTGGGGGAGTCGCATCTCACATTTTTTTCACTTCGTCCTCGATAGTTTTTTCTCACTTTTATCTTCAACTGAATTCTCAACCAAAAAAAAAAAGTAAATAAATACAATTTTTGAATTCGGTTTTAAAATTAACGCTTTTAAATGTGATTAATCAGACGTTCGATCGGTGATCATTACTCAACGATTACCTACCCCTTTAAAATAGAGGGAAAAAATGCAGATATCTTATCTGACTTTGATTCAAATACTTATCGTAATAGGCACCTTTCAAACACGAATTTCATTTACAATTCATTTCCGTAATGTTCGAATCCGAAGCTCGCTTTGTAAACCTCGGTAAACCTCTGCCAGTCTTCGTCTTGGAAAATAAGTTAACCGATTTGTGTCTCATTGGTCACGTAGCTCACAAATCTCAATCCTTTTAACCCCCTCTGATAAATACCCTCCAACCTTTTGTCTTGGCGATAGCAACCCCTCTAAACCCCACAGGGTCCCCCGAAAAAATGAAAAAGCGAGGGAAATGTTTCAGCTTACCTGTCAGAACTCTCGGAACTATCAAAACGTAATGCCCTTCTTCTTTTCCGTCCATTTTGCACGAGATCCCCTTGTATGAGATCCACTTGATTGTCTCTGGGTGATTTGAAGCCATTGAGGCAATTTGCTAGTTTTTCAATCTCGACGCGCATACACAGTGCTGTTTTATCATGAAAAGCGTAATTTGTCGAATTTTTTCCTTTGCCCGTGCTTGTCTTGATGGATAATACTTCGAAACCTGTCGATACGACGAATTTATCGCTTTCTGTCGAATTTCTCTTGTCTTCCACACAGCCACTGGCCGCCATCTTTACACACAGCCCCCTTTGATTATTAATGACGTCACGTAGGCTGTTCATAGTTTACAAATATTAGTTTTTCTTGCATTTTGTGGTAATTTAAAGTAGCGGAAATAACTCTCAAAGTCTTTCACACGGATGAGAGTAAAATTAGGTCAATGTGAAGTAGAATTTTGGATCTCGTTTCGGTTGACCTCCTTATGTTTACAATTGACCGCCATTTTTATTAATGGCCACTATGCTGATAGTATATGACGTTTCAGGGGCTATTCATTAATGGATTGCAAGAGACATCAGATATTTATTTTTTATGTCAATATATTTATCATTCGCCCAGATTCACTTTTACCAAATTTTAATAAAAATTACTTTTGTTTATATTAATTCATTTAAATTTTTTCAAATAGGTAATTTACGTTTATTTATTTAAAACAGGATGCAATTCATATTAAAATAAACAGTTAATATATTTATTAACTTAATATAAGCTTCATATAAAACACCTCAAAGATTATATATTAATTATATTATCGGTTGGAAATTTTTATTTTGTTTAAAATGTTCTAAAATAAATTGAAAATAATTTTTCTATTTTATTTTTCATGTTTGTACTTCTTTCATAGTTTTTCCTCTAAGCCAAAAGCTTTATTAAGTTAATACTAGAGGCCGTAACTTCACAGCTTCGGCCAGCGCCTCAGCTGACGCTATACCACATGACCAGTCATAGCATAGTCACGGATGCGTTGACGAGATTACACCATAGACAAAACCCAACTTTTAACTTAACCGTAATTATTTTATCACATCTATTCTATTTTAAAGTAATTTTAGATTTAAATTATAATTTCCGTGTGTACAATACATCTCTCATAGTTTTTACATGTTCTCTTATATAATAATTTTCGGTTTTTCTATTCAGGATTGTCAAATCAGAAGTAAAAATGCCTTTAGAATGGCTTTTTGGACACAAAATGACCCCCGAAGAAATGTTGAGGAAAAATCAAAGAGCTCTCAACAAAGCAATGAGGGATTTGGATAGAGAGAGGTCGAAAATGGAGCAACAGGAGAAAAAGATAATAGCAGATATTAAGAAAATGGCCAAAGAAGGGCAGATGGTAAAACAGTTAATAGATTAAATAGATTTAACCTAATTAGTTATTTAATAATATTTTTGTCATTTTTAGGATGCAGTTAAAATCATGGCGAAAGACTTAGTTAGGACAAGAAGATATGTGAAGAAATTTATTCTTATGAAAGCCAATATTCAGGCTGTAGCACTTAAAATACAGACGTTAAGATCGCAAAATGCGATGGCACAAGCAATGAAAGGCGTTACAAAAGCCATGCAGAATATGAATAAACAGGTATTTTTACTAAAAACTTGTGAAATCTGATGATGGATTTAATTATTTTTATTGTTATTCATTAGCTAAAATTACCACAAATTCAAAAAATAATGATGGAGTTTGAAAAACAGTCCGAAATTATGGACATGAAAGAAGAAATGATGAACGATGCGATTGATGATGCGATGGGTGATGACGACGATGAAGAAGAAAGGTAAATTCTAGTTTTGTGTACAGAAATTCGATCAACTTTTCACATTTTATTGTTTGTTTAGTGACGCAATTGTCTCTCAAGTTTTGGACGAACTTGGGCTTCAAGTGTCCGAACAGATGTCGGATTTACCCAGTGCAAGTGGTTCCTTGGCGCAGCCAGCAAACAAAAAAGCAGCTGTGGCTGCAGGTCCAGTGAGCGACGCAGATGCAGACTTGCAAGCTCGTTTGGATAATCTTAGACGAGAATAAAATAAATTTGGAAACTAAGGCCTTGTATCAAATTCACGTTTTATGTTAATTCACATTAATAACTAGATTTGTTGGTTTATACAAATTAATACATTGTAAATAAAATATAAAATAAATTTTTTTTAATGAAAAAAATTTACTAACACTTGTTTGAAGTCATTTACACATTCATGAATTAAATTTTATGAACCTTTATTAACTTTTTTCATTGAAATAAAGTGATGAGTCATTTGATGATTTACAATAACTTATAAACGAAATTAATGTTGTGCGAATTCAGTTAAAGTTTGAAGACTTGTTGGTCTCCAGATGTCGCCGTTTTGTATAAATATAACACCGCGATCGATGTATACAAGTAGGCGACCAAAACGATAAACTTGTTTTGCTTCGTGGTAACGATTTGGCACAGGCATGAAGACTACGCCCAAATCCTGTGCTTTTCGTTCAACGAGACCTTTAAACGTCAATGTTAAGTTGCTCGTTCCTGAGCCACCAGTTCGAATGCCTTGTGCGATATTCTAAAAATAAATAAAAAAACATTCAAGTTCATTATTATTGTTTTTATAATGTAAAATTTAAAAATATATATTATGTAAAAACTTACATCAAAGTTTCTGCTCGCAGCCACATCCCGTTGTCTTTCAAGTGAAGCTGCATACGAAGCGAGTTCCTTTGGTCCTGGATAGCTAGGCATTAGACCAGGTCCTGCTGGTGGCAACGACTCCACTGCGTGATTCATTATATCCAGAGCATGCGTAAAACGTTCTGAAATAAAAATATATTTCAATTCGACAAAAATAAAAAAATGAATAATTATAAATTACCTGCAATCACAGGATGTGCCAATAATTTCTCCGAAAACATCGACTTCCATCCTAAATACCACTTACTCAGTTCGTTGTAATTCCCGTTCCTTCCCAACCACACGCAAAGTACGTTAATCCATTTGGGAAAAAAGTTGCGGTCTAGTAAAGACACTAAAGTGGGCAATGGCAAAAATTCTTCCCATGCCATAAGCCAATGCCACTGATCTGTAAATTACAAAGACGGTGATATTAATAAAAATAATTAATTAACAAATTAAAAATTCTTTACCTAAATGCTGCTCGTGAGGATTAATGACCAATTCCTGCATGCATTGATCAAGTTTTGGTAAAATATTTTTTGCTACAAAAGCTTCCATTGCTCCTGGAGGGAATACAGTTTTCCAAGGGTGCAATATCTTCCTTGCTGAATCGTCAGATGCGTGCCAATTAATCATGGCTTTTCCTAATTTCTGCCGTATTGGAGCATAAAGCGGTTCCAAGCGAGATCCCATTAATGGAAGCCAAGGATGAAGCCAAACGTGGATATACATTTGATCCTGGAGTGGATTCCAGTCGTCAACTTCTTTTTGTAATTTTGGCAGTACCAACTGATCCAAAATATTGTCCAATATCCAAGCTGGGATGAGCGGCAACCAGATCTCCAGCAGTTCAATAAAGGGTACACAATTTCTGCAATTCCATTTCCTAATTTAAAAAAAACATATTATATTAATTAAAGTTTAAAATTTTGGAGTTTTAAAATATTTAAAAACTCACGAAACTACATCGCGTAAACATGGCATCCAGGCATCCCAAAATAGTTTTTGGTAAGGTCCCATCTCTTGTCCATCAAACGATTTAATATTTGACACTTCCAAAATATCCTTCCATTCTTGCATGACATCTAAGGGATATTTGGGATCAGCGAGAGGATCCCAGTCCTTTAAGTAGTTACTAAGAAGTGGATAAACGACACTCACGGCCAAATTGGCCAATTCTGACATTTTATATTCTTCATAAAATTCATCTTGTAGTTTTCTAAAAATCTTAGCACATTCGGAAAGTGATATAGGCTTGCTGCTTTCGGGTTTAGTCCGCTCTTCCAATTTCTCTATCACGTTTAATAATTTTTCCATCATTTTGATATTGTCCATTTCAAGTTTCAATTCTTGAGTCAGTTGTTCCTCTTCATGAGATAAATTAACAATCATATCTTTTTCGTGCTTCATCTGTCTGTCGGTCCTTATTATATCCTGTTCTGTCATTTCAAGCAGCAAATCTAAATTGTGAATCAATTCCGGTAAATCAAAATTGCAAAATCGTTTTGTTGCTTTCTCGTCTTCTTGTTCGTTTGGCCGACTGTGTTGCTGGTGTATGGCGTGATAACCTGACAAAACTCTCTGTTCGGGACCGGTCAAGTCGATCACTTTGACTTTGCTCAGTTGAGACATGTCGCAGGGCAATTTTCGACTGCCACCTTCAGCAATAACTTCTTCTGGAGTTTTGTAAACATATTTAAACCGTTTCTTCGATTCCTAGATGAGAGAAAGTTTTAATTAATTATTTTTTAAAAAATAATTTGCACGTTATTACTTCTGGTTTCTTTTTCCACTGCTTAGGTTTCTTTTCCTCGATATGAACTTCTTCTTTCGTCACTGGTTTCGAGTGCTCAGCGCCGTACAACCCAAGAGCACCTCTTCCTTTTCTCTGTTTTGCTTCAACTGGATCGGTTCTCCCTTGTAAATCTCTTCCAAGACCCTTTCCAGGTTGATATCCCATTTGAAGAAGCAATTTTTGCCCGATACCTTTCGTGTGTTCTTCCCACCCACCGAATTCACTAAAATAAACAACAAATTAGATAAAATTATAATTATTAGTATATAAAACTTCTTACTTAGTCCCAGGCATTGCATTAAATCCTCTTTGGTGCCTTCCTTTACCAAATCTTGACGGATACTTAACGGAAATGACTTCTTCTTCGCTTGAACTCTGAAAAATGAAATGTATTTAATAATAAAGATAAACATTTATTAAAACTGTCTTACCGAATCGTGCAATTTCTCTTCTGCTTCTTTTTTCTCAGCATTTTTTCCAGCTTGTTGAACACCACCGCCAATAAAATTTATAGGAGCATTGTAATTTTTACGGGAAAAACTAGGACGTGAAGGTTGATCGTCATCGCTCTCCGGATCAGCCCAAATACCTAAAAAAATAAATAAATATATAAATAATATCAATCAAATTGAGATTGGTTCAGTATTTTGAATCGTACCATAAGTCTGTTGATTTTTGGATAATCTGGGATACCGTCGAGTTGTACTAAACTCTTCTTCAAGGTCTTGATCGGTTATTTCAAATTTCTCAAATTCAACAGCCATGTTTGCTGTAGTGGAGGGTTTTAAACCCCAGCTGCAGTAATAACACTTCTGTAAAACTTTGTTTGTCGATTCGGGACCACAACAACGAAACGAAACGCCGACGAAGACACGCACATCAGCAGTAACTGCCAGTATACGGCATTTTAAATAACTAAAAACCAAAAGCGCTCTAGACTAGGGTAAATAAACCAATTACGTGACGACATCACTTACATCATAGCAAGCTGGATCAAGTGCGGATCAAGTTCAGAGCGCTGTTAGACCAGACTAACGGAACGGAAGTTTTGTTTTCGAATGTCGTCTGCTATAGTAAACACTGATGTCGGCGTCAAGTTCAAAAGGACCTTCATCTCCAAGTTCATCATCGATCGAAAGAGCTAGGAGTAGATCCTCGCCACAATCATCTCCTAGATCAACTTCACCACCATCAACTCCTACGGGATTCTCAGGTTTAACTCCGCAATGGAGTAAACACAATTTGGGCAGCAGAAGGTGAATAAAATTTAAATTTTATGAAGAAGAACGGCACATTATTATATTTCATTTGTATCAGACCCTCAATCGATACTAGCATTAGTAATATTAGCCGAAAGGCGTCATCAGTCAGCAAAATAGGAATCGAAAGACGAGAATTATCAATCAACAGAAGAAGTCCAAAGCAGTCAACTACAGGAGGAACACACGGGGGTGGGAACCTAACCCCTGCTGCAAGCCGGACGTTAATACCGTCTGCAAAAAAGTAATTTTTTTTAAACAAATGTATAATTGTTAACCGATTTTTAAACATGTTTTATAGTGCCGTAACTTATGCATACACTATTCCTGACATTATTAAGAAGAAACGTAACGGAGAACGGCTTTTTCCTGAAGAAATTAACGCATTTATTAAAAGTTTAATTGATGGATCAATTCAGCAAGCTCAAATTGGTGCGATGTTGATGGCTATTTATTTACGTGGGATGAACACAGATGAAACGGTAGCGATGACACGGGCTTTAATCCACACAGGGAGTATTTTATCGTGGCCTGACGAATGGCGTCGTTTAGTTGTCGACAAACACAGTACTGGTGGCATCGGAGATAAAACCAGTCTCGTTTTAGCTCCAGTCTTGGCGGTTTGTGGTTTAAAAGTAAGATGTTTCAACTTAAAAAATAAATTAAAAAAATAAATTTCAACGTAAAAATTTTTTTTTAGGTTCCAATGATTGCTAGCACCACGATGGAATTATCAGGCACTACTTTGGACAAACTTCAAGCAATACCGGGAATTCGAATAAATTTGTCGCCAATGGAAATGAGATCAGTCCTCAATTCGGTTGGATGTTGCATCACGAGTGAATATTCCGAGCTTCTACCGGCAGACCAAGTCATGTACAAAAATCGTGAACTCACGTCCACTGTTGACAGTCCACCGTTGATCATTGCGTCGATCATGTCGAAAAAAGCTGCCGAAGGACTAGCAGCTCTCGTTTTGGACATCAAATACGGTCGGGGATCCTTCATGAAAACGAAAGAAGAAGCCAGAAATTTAGCTTACGCAATGGTGAACATGGGTTACAAAATGGGCATAAAGACGTCGGCGTTGCTGAGCTCGATGGATTCTCCTGTCGGTAACACGATCGGAAATGCGTTGGAAGTAGCCGAAGCGCTGCAATGCTTGAAAGGACACGAAAGACCGGACTTGAAAGAGTTAACGATGAAATTGGGTGGGGAACTGCTTTATTTGTTAAGTGCAACAACGAGGAAGGAAGGTGCTGATATTATTAATAAAATCATGAAAGAAGGTACGGCGCTTCAGAAGTTCAGAGACATGATTATTGCACAGGGAGTTAGGCCTGACGTTGCGCAAAGACTTTGTGACCCTCGAACTGATGTTTGGGCCGTTTTACCAAGGGCACCGCACATAACAGGATTGTCTAGCCAGTCGTCAGGCATGTGTGTGAAAAATAAAAATGTGATTGATTTTTTTCTTTTAATTTTTTTAGGTTTTGTCCATTACATTGATGCGCTTGAATTGGGTCGCGTTGCACACAAGTTGGGTGCAGGACGATCAAAACCGAAAGATCCTGTTTATTCCAATGTTGGATTGGAATTGCAGGTTCACGTAGGTTCATCAATTCTAAAAGGTAAAGGTTTTGTAATGATTTCGTAATGATTTTATTCTGATTTCCGGAAGTAGGTCAGATTTGGATTCGAATTCACCATATACATAACGAACTAGGCGAAAATTTCATCAGTCATATACAAAAAGCGTTAATAGTTCGGCCGACTGAAATCATCGTTTCACCAGCGCGAGTCACGGAAATAATTACTCAACATTGAATAAAGAATTATTTACAAAAAAAATTGTTGTATTTATTGTAGTATTGTACAATGTACTAACTAGAAGTCACTGTCCCGATTAAGTGGCATTTGTCACAAATAAACAAAGCAAATTCTGCTCATTTTTTTAGTGTTGTCTTAGTTCTTTCATATTCGTTTAAATAAGTGATCATATTTACGAGAATTTTCTGTAGACTGTAATATTTGGAGAAAATATGTTTCATTTTCGTATCCAGATTTAAACAACCTAGTGCAGTACGTATTCACAATAACCAGCATTTTGTAATGACCCGAAACATTTGAAAAATTTCCACTTTCCAAATAAAATTTCCCACGTTTAATGAAAAATTCCCTTATTTTCATTACAAATTTTGAAAATTTCCACAATCTCAATGAAAAATTCAAAGATTATCACTTTACACAAAAAAAATTTGTAAAACTTCTACATTCATCCTAAATGAATCTTAAATTACTCTTTAAAATATTCAAAATTAGCAAGAATTTTGTAAATTTCTTACTGCAAAGCTAGTGTTTTAAGTATCTTTACTCTCGAGAAATTTTAAGTCTTAATCATTTTAAAATTGGAAAACGTTAAAACCTATGCATTTAAAAAGTTGCAATTATTAGCAAACGGCATTTTTTAAATTTAAACATAGATCCGAAATTTTTTTTCAAATAAACATTATCTCCAAATAAAACATCAAAAACTGAGGTAGTTCTATTAGTTTTTGATGATTATTTTTGAATAAATTGCAAAATATTGCATTTTATCATTTCAGTAATTTCTTAAATTAATTATTTGCTCTCTCTCATTTTGAATCTCTCTTTTTTTTTTTTTTTTTTTACGAGAAATCAATCTCGAGAATTCTCGGGAAATCTTTCAAATTTTTTCTCGTCTATAGAAATACAAAAAGGCGAGAAATGGGAAACATTATGTAAAAACGATCTACAAATAAAGATAAAGACATTTCATTTCAAAGAAACGAATTATTCAGTCAAATAATTCGCTCACTATCAAACATTTTCAACATTTGCCATAAATTGCCGGCGCCGGTAGACCAGTGGTTAGCACGCTCACCTCTGGGCCCAAGGGTTTTAGGTTCAAATCTGGCTGAGGTCGTGATTTTTCTGGGTGAGGAAAATCGAGTGGCGTTACTTCGGAGGGGAAGTTAAGTAGTCGGTCCTGTGTTCGGAAGATTTTCCAGCACAGAAAAGATCTCCAGAGTACTCGACGTCAAAAAAAAAATCCATAAATCTATTGTTTTGACGTTTTACTGGTGGACCATCTCTCGATGTCCGTTCTGAAACAGTACGTTGCTCTCTTAACTGATTTCGGGCTGCTTCACCTCGCAACTTAGGATTGCTGCCTTCAGAGGTCCAACCTGTGCCGCTTGGCACACCACCCTTTTCAAAAATTCAGGAAAAATAGTTAAAAGTTTTATTTTCTTTTGCTAATTTTTATGTGTCTATTTAAGAAATACCTTTTTTTAA
>JAQIXT010000379.1:0-38972 GCA_034700445.1 Stenotaenia linearis
TAAGAAAAGTAACACTGGGTTGTTTGATTGCAGCCGAGGAATTTAGGAACGAATTGCATTGAGTCGTCAGCTCATCACTTTACTAACATTCCTAGTATTTATTAATTGATCTTGCCACGTGAATTTTTTATGTAATATATTTGTATATTGACTTGTAGCGATAATCTGATTAGTGTTGACAAGTATTGTTCTTTAGGGAAATCAGTAGATGATAAAGCAACTCATGGCGCCAATAGTCTGTACCGTGTGTACTTAAAACGATTTGTATTCCCGTGCGATTATCAATTGGTCGGATAATTTGGTCGACTTTATAAGTTGAAAGACATTCGGATCTATCGGATGATTAGATATGTGATTTAACCGATGGGATCGAAAGAGTCACGAGTTTGACATTGGTTTTGCTCGTAAGGTCAAGTCGGCAGAGAAGTATGAAAATGGTATTATAGTAATTTTTGCCCAATTAAAAACGATTTATACGTGGGAAGAGAGTAGTTTCTTGCTCCTCAGTTTTACTGACACTTTAATGACTTAATGGTAGTTTTTAATCCTTCGCATCTCAAAGATAAGATTTAAATTGGTAAACCTTTTAATGACTTTTAAGTTTGTTATTATAGGGGATAAAACGTTTAGTTAAATTCAGTGTTTGTGAAATGTGATGGAAATTGGGTTTTAATGAAATTTTCGAGTTAAATGTGAAATTTGATAATAAATTTATGTTGTTATTATTTTGCTAATAGAATTGATGACAGCAAACCTGTTGCACTAAGCCATTCAATGACAAGGCATAAAGTTTTCACAAGTTTTGCTGTGCGTGACATCCTTTTTCGTAAATATTTATATGCAAATGAACATCAAGATGTGTGTAAATTTGTTTTGCATGGTTATTCGTTTTGCATTTGCCCCATTCGTCGTCCTATGCCCATGACTCTAATGCCTTATTAATTAGAGAAAAGAGGATTAAGTAGCATGAGATTTCCAGTTGGCAGTGCAACGCTATATACCTCGCTCTACACAAGGGAGGACGGTGGAATAAAAATGAAAAAAAGTAAGTTTCGGTTTGGAGTTTCGGGAGCAAATTGAATCGCACGAATTATGTCTTGGACATTATCATCCGGGATCAGGGATTTTAATCGTGGCTTTAATTAAGAGAATTTCATGCGCGGCTAGGTAACATGGCGTAATCCCAAAGCGAGTGCATCGAGGTCTTTGGGTGTCACAGAGCAAGAGGGTTAATCGGGAGATTTGTGTTGCAGTTGTAACCCCATTAGCTCGACGAGACTTAAATGGCTGAAAATTGAATTGGGAAGCGGTATTATCTTTCCATAAGCGCCTGCGTAAATCATGGAAATTTTATGCCTTGTGGACGCTCGCGTTCGCCCACCGGACTCGAGACGCGTCGGTGCTGTGCTGCTGCCTTGGCCATAAAGTAGAATACCTGCAGCGTTCCAAACATAATCCTCTTGACCTCCTAAGCCCACGGAAAATAAAGGTATAATGAGTGGAGATTTGTCTTGTAACCGCGCTCTGCGTTCACAGTGGAGACGCGCGCTGTGTTTTGGTGTGGCGCGGTGGCGCTTAATCACTTTTGAACATTGTGGAAGAAAACGGAGGATGATACCGAGTGGAGTTCATCACGGATTTTTATCTCCGGAGGGGACTAATCTCTCCTTCTTTACAACACCGCCGAAACGAAGATACAGTAATTAATAGAGAAAGTTTGTCGTCGCCCCCTTCAACAACGCATGGGGTTTTCTCCATGAGCGGATTGAGCTTTGATCAAATCCCTTGTTTTAATAAAAGGATTACGAAGTAGTCGGGTGTGATGGTAAAGCTGAAAAGTTTATCAAAAATACATTTTATTCAATTTTTAAATTTTCATAATTTTTTTAAAAATTTTTTTCTCATATTTATTACATTTTTTGTGGATCTCAAAGAATTATAGTTAATAAACTTCATGGTAGAGCTAAAAATGACTGAGCTAATCCAACGCAATTAAGTGAAGCAGATAAAGTGAAAGTCGATGATGAAATCATCATTTTTTTTTTTAAATAATAAATTAAAATGCGGATTTGATGAACTTAGATTGAATTTTGAATATTTTGAACAGAAAGTAAAATACAAATAATAATTTAACCTGTTTATACGTTTGGGTCAACTAAAGCGCCATAAAACGGATTACATTTAAGAGTTATAACACCTGCTACTTAAAATCAATGTTTATTGCGTACTGGTCACTGAATTTAGCTCTTTTGAAATCAAAACTGACTTAAAGTGAAATAGGAAAAATAGATCAATAAGTTAAATCATTTCTCCGAACTTGGAATATAAAACTTATCAAATCTAAGCCAAAACTCAGATCAGTTTAGAATAGAAACTATGAAAGCATTTTGAAGAAATTGGTTTAGATACAAGTGGAAAGATACCGAGTTTGCGCATCACGGTGTGGAACAAAGGTATCTTAAGGGATTGTTGTTTTGGAGGGATATAAGAAAAAGGCAAAAGTTGGTGATGCGAGAGAATAGGAGCGAAATTTCTGGATTTGGTTTTCTTAGATGACTCGAGTCCGGTCATCTCATCCCATCTTCCCCCTTGTCTTCTCTCGTCTCAGTGATGGCTGAAGAGGGAGGTGGGGGTTAGAGGACGTCTTCTTCTTTCCCATCCTGCGTTATTGGAGTTTACGCTACATTGGAAATGCGTGGATTTGGTCCTGCGAGGACTCGTGATCCGTCCAAATCCAGCCTATTTCAGACACTGAAACGAAGTTTTACCCAGAATTTGCCCCGGCATTTAGGGGGCTTTGCCGCAGGAGTTGTTCCTGGCATCATGCGACGGGGTCTGGACGCGGCTAAATTCGCGCTCCGCCGAGGCCAATTGTTTCGCCAAGCTGGAGATTGGAGCGTCGAGACTTGTTTCCACCACACACCCCCTCGCTCTCTTCTTCCCCCACCCTGTGCTCCTTCCCCCCGGTCTCCATTCGACCTCCCAATGCCCTCACACGGGGTTGAAGTTAGCAGCGCGGGGCTTACGATACAATGACATGAAAATGATCCTATCCAAACAGCCGTGATGAGACTTGGCTGGTGGCGCAAGAGCCAAGCCTTATGGGGGCAAGACGGAGCAGGGTCTCTACACGTACGAGGGGGAGGAGAGTCAGTGTGTGTATTGGTCACGTTTTCCAGTTGAGGAGAATCGATTGAATGCCTTTGGGAAAAGTGAATGAAGAGAAATGATCTTGATAAACGATACAGTGCGGAGTGGTGTGGGTAAATATTTTTCATGTTGAGGGTTGTTAAGCAAATGATGGAGAAGCAGATGGGAAGGTGGGTTTAATGGGATTCTTTTTGTTGTTGTTGTTTTGTGTCATCATTTTGGGGTAATTATGAAGGTTTTTTTTTTCCTCTCCAAACACAGCAACGACAATTCACTTCTAATGAAAGTTAATTAAGAAATTGAAAGATATTTTTAAGTGGGGACTCGAGACGTGTAATATGCAAATAACTCATTTTTCATATTTCTCTTCCCGCCATTTATTTTTTTCCTAATATAAAAGGCGGCTAAATGTAAGTGTAGATTGTTGATTCTACGAACCGTGTCTCTAATATAAAAGTCACGGCAATTGAATGGCAAAGTGATTTGCATAAATGTGTCTTTTGTTTACATTTTTTTTAATGGCATAAGGGAGACGCCATTTTTTCTTCTCTTTTTATTTCGATAAAGGAGTCGGCACGAACGATTAAATTGTATAGTCGGTCCCGAGTTTTTGAATTATGTTTCTTTTTTATTTTTACCTTTGTGCTTCATTACGGTCGCTCTTTCTTTTGGCTAATTGCCTTATGCTATGACAATTTGGAGAGAATTTTCTCGCGCTACGTAATAAATGCCACATCAAATATTTTGCCAAATTGGACTCGACAAACACTTTTTTTCAAACAATTGAACGAGTTTAAAAAGTTGTGTGTGTTGTAGTTTCTTTTATTTGACAATAAAAAGTTTTTATTGCTCTTGTTATTATTTTTCAACAAACTTGTCCGCCTTTGAACTGCTTTATACGGCTCCCGTTTCTCCACTCATCCTTCTTCTGATCCCTCCATCTCTTTTCATCCCGAGGTACCTCCAATCTCACCATCTCTCTTTTTTGTCTGTTGATCCGTTAGCCCCTGCATTTTTCATCAGTCATTCCATCCTCCCACTTTATCCTTCACCCTTCTTACGTGTTGTGTGTGAAGAAGGGGATTAGCGCAAAAGGGGATTTTCGTTGGGTTCAACCCAAGCTGAGGTAAAGGGAACTGAGCATGGGATTATTTGTAATCTACCAACAGATTAAGTTGCCCGGGGTTGGCAGAGAAGTTGCTGAGTCATAGGATAATCCCCAGTCTCTGCAGTTGCTATGGCAATTTGGAATGGATATTATTATTTTTTATTATAAAATATGGAATTGAATAAATTTGAATGCAAATTTGATAAATAAAAAAAAAAAAATTTTTTTTCCATTTTTGATGAAGTTCATAATTATTTCGTGCTGAAAGATGATTGATTGATTGATTAGTTTTCCCGTTATCAAGTTGAAGAATAGAATTATTTTTGATACACAGCCGGCCCGGGCGCACGGTCGGTCGATGTTTTGAAAGGTGGGAGTAAAAGGGGAAAATGGTAATCTCTCTCTCCCCTGCCTGTACTCTTCTCTTGATGTAGAGAGGATTTGAGATGAAAGTTGAAGAGACCCTTTGCCCGGCCCAAGCCGCTTAACTAACCCGCATTGAGCCGGCGCCTGTAATCCAGCTGCGCCTGCATGCCAATGAATGGACAAGACGATTTATATTCGTCACGCGTTTTATTTTCGATTGCTCGCGTTTGTTGATAAAACAAGCAAATGGTTTTCTTCGTTCCCAAAGTCATTTAGGGTTTGGCACTTGTTTGAACAAGTGGACGAGAATGAATTTAGTGCGGTTTGAAGCATTGGGTGAAATGAGCGAAAATTGATCGGGGAAGCAGTCGCGGCTTTTGCATGGTGATTGGCTTGGTCGGGGTCGTGAGTGGATTACCTCTTGCCTAATCTGCTCGCCTTGGCTCTTCATAGTGCACAACTGGATGTTGTGCGGCATACTAAAATGTAGAGAAGTTTTGCTCTGCTCATCCCATTCTGGTGCGTGCTTTCCCCAGGATGAAGGGGAGAAAGCAATCCACTTTATTTTCGTATTAGACCACGAGGATAAGGACAACAAAAGGATGAAGAGGGAAACGAACTGTTTTATAACTCGGATAGAAATTTAAATTTGCTCGAATGTAATGCTTGGAAATAAAAGTTGGGGGTTGGCTCGAAATCCAACTTCTTTAAATTTCAATGGTAAATTTACCGGTTAGTTTATATTCCAGTCATTTGTGGCTGTTTAACAAACAAACAAAATTTAGAAAAAGTGAAATTCGTTACGTTGTTATTGCTTTCTGATGCTAAGGCTCCATTGGCTTAAAGTTCTAGAAAAGAAATTTACTCGTAAAATGTGTGACTCAATCGGAAGAATTTGCAAGAAGATTAAATTCACCCCTTAATCTTATAAAAGATTATTTGTTAAGTTGAAGTTCTAAGACAAACGTCACAAACAGTGAAATTTCAACTTAATTTAAAATGGCAGATAATAAAAATGAAGCTGTGCGGGGAGAGTTTCATCTTTTTCTCTCTTCGAGCGCTTTTATTTAAAAAAAAACGCAACAAAAATGTAAAAAGCATTAAAGAAATAATCAAATATCTTGTAATTTGCCGTATTCATTTCACATTTTTCGGTCAAATTGCAATTTTTTAGAACATTTGTTTACCTGAGATTTTCTAGAGCAATGCCAATGTGAAATTAAATTGTCAGGGTTTAGTGCCGGTCATCGATTCGTAATAAGTTATTTACTAATTTAGAAACCACAATACATCGAAAGACTAAATCATTCACTCATCTTATTTTAATCTGATTACCTCTGGATTAAATATTTGTATTGAAATAATTATTAATATAATTGAACTGATTAAACGTCAATAATTTATTTAATTTAAATTTCTGACATTAAGTTTAAAGTTGATTTTTAATTCAATTCCCAAGCAACATAAATATATAAATGTATTCCCTTTGATACTCTAATGTAGATTATTTTTGCAAGAAAAAAATTTTTCCTCCAGTCTGAGGACTTGATACTGGTGTTATGACGGGACGAAGCGTCTTCGCCTACAGTCTGCTGTCATTTATTTTGCGGAGATTATGGGGATGAGGAATTCTTTTTCTTCCCCCCTCTTTTCTCTTTCACTCTCATCATCTTTTCTTCTATTGATACGGGACAGAGAAAACCAAAAAAAAATTTTTTTTTTAAAGTGAAGATGAAAAGTTATAGAATGCTGTCGATTTATATAATGCAGCTTGCGTATATGTGTTGCGGTTTTTTCCTTTTTCTTGGTATGAAAATAAATATAAGAGCAGTGAATTATGAAAAGTTTGTCCCGTTCGCAGTCCGTGATGGGGAAATGAGTTCGTCAAGTGGAGCGAACAGTTTTCGTTTGAGGCATAGCTTTGTATGTCTATGTGTCTAAGAAGCGAGGATGTAGTGGTGGGGTGACGTGGGCGTCTTGGATGCAAGGTCGAACACTGATAGAAGGCTTATACTAGGGCGCTCTTCTTAGATGAAGATGGGCACAATGCCAAACAAATCCCTGGCATCGCCCGAAACTGAAATACAATTCAGTAAAATTTAATCAAATGCAAACAAGCGGACCCTATCTGAGGAAATACATCTCTCGCAGAGTGGCGTGAGCGAGGGGGGAGTGTGCAGGAAGGGGTAGGGAGAGTGGTCCGTGTAAGTTAGAATGTGTTTCTCGTCGGATTTGAGAAACACTCACCACGGCTTTGCTAAGAGGACTCCTCTCTTTGAGTTCGGTGTATAGGAACAACGGCATTAGCGATCAGGTGAAGCGACCAACGGGTGGAAGGGTTAACGAGGTTCCTTTTGATGGACGAGTCCACTCGGTCTGTGATCCGAGGACTTAGGTCGAGTTTGAGCGTTCTTAGACTTGAGTCAACATCAAAGAGACGTAAGATGCATCGGGGCTCCCTCTTTTCTTGTTGATATTAGTACCTGGATTACCGACAACTGTGTGTATGAGGATGCTTAACGTCCGTCACAGTTATTGGTCGGAATTTGTGAATACGCAATTTGTTGTTGTCGAAAGTTTTGCACGCAAAATGGCGGAAATTTTTCGAGGAGAGGGATAAATGGCTGATTGGACTTATTTACGGGGATTTGCCTGATTCGGCTGTAATCTTGTCGAAGGGTCGTGCGGGTTTGATGGACGCGCCAATCTCTCGACTGAGTGGTCGAGGGTGATCCGTTGTGTTGGTCAGCGTTGATGAAAAGAGAGGGGTTTTCGAAAGAAGGATGAGGCGGGGCAGGGAGAGGTTACTCGAGCCGCACAAGGTGTTGTGAGATTGAGGAATCAGCATGGCGTAGGGGGAGGAGGTTGCAGAGGGATAAAGCCGACTTAATAGTGATAGGATTAAAGACGCGAAGGGGAGCGAGGGCATTATGTTACATGAAAAGCTGTCATCAGCCCATAATGAGCTAAAGTCCAGGTCTCCCTAAAGCCCAGTTGGAAAGCAGATTAAGAACGCCGTCACCTTATTCACAGTCTGACCCCAAAGCGCGTCTTTCTCTAGATTTCATACTCTAATCCATACGTTTGATTCTATTCCGGTAGTAATGAGAAATGCAATGAATGGGTTACATAACAAAGCGCGCGCAATCGATAAATTCAAGTTGCCTCGATTTTACGGTTTTAAAACAAAGTTTTTGTTTACTTCGATTTTTTTTCCTCTTCTTACATTAGTAGAGGGTTACGAGGGCGTACTCGGAGCTCCCTCGACGTTTAATCAGTGGTTGAGCCTTGCCGGCGTGGAGGGAGGGGTGGTGAGCGGTGACAGTGTCGTGATCGATGGCCGTTCGTCCACCACCAGCCGGCGGGAGCTCAGAACGAAACAAGCGGCCGCCTAAGCCGAGGAATTAGTGCGGGCTTTGCTGCTCATCGCTCTTGTTCTGATCCCTTTCCCTCTTTCTCTTTCCAACACACTTGCAGAGATCTTTTCTCAACTGGCCGCACCCAACATACTTTGCTTGACTCCTTAGGATCAAGCCTCCTCCAAGGCCGCGTGAGGTCAAAGTTAGTGCCACCTCCGATCGCCCCCTCATCCCCCACTCAACTTTCCTTTCATGGTAAAGCGATCATCACGTTGTTGATGTTTGTTATTCGGGGATTTAAAAATTCAAAAATTGGAAAAAAATAAAAATCCTAACAATGCGGCGTGATTGATGGCGAAAACGTTGACCCTGTGTCGTACTTGACGAGCGGTTAGCGCCGTTAATAAGTAGGTGTGTGTGTAGTCGTGTTGTTTTCTTGCTGCCCCCTTGTTGAGGTGAGGAAAGTTTTATGGCGGTGGAGGTGGGGGGGAACGTGGGGGTAAAAAAAAAGGAATGTTTTGTCGCGAGTAAGAGACTAATTTGTAAAATTGACTAGGAATAAATTAAATTTGGGGCGGATGATG
Organism: Stenotaenia linearis; assembly: GCA_034700445.1. Classification (NCBI taxonomy): domain Eukaryota; kingdom Metazoa; phylum Arthropoda; class Chilopoda; order Geophilomorpha; family Geophilidae; genus Stenotaenia; species Stenotaenia linearis. The sequence continues at coordinate 8,568 of JAQIXT010000379.1, forward strand.
AAAAATGTTTTAAATTTTTAATTGGTCTTATGTTACGTTGATATTTGTAGACGTATCGCATTTCGATGGGCTCTTGTGATGTGGGTGGGCTTCTAATGGATCCATTAGGAGGCAGCAGAAAAATAACCTGATTAGCGATCATATTAGGGTGTAATTGCTTTCCATTTACCACGCATAATCGCCTAAATATGGAATAATTAAAACAAATGTATGCCGAAGCCGCGCTGGGGACGGGCTCAGCTTAACTCGTCATCTTTGCATGTTATAGAGTGAGGCAAATGGAACGCGTCTCTCATTAGTAAACTCGACTCCCCGCACCTTCCTTCAACTCACTTTCTTACCATCATATCTCATTTTTACGCAAATTTTTCCACTTATGATTAAATAAGAAGAAATTATTTCAAAAAAGAGTATTACCGATCTATTGTTTAAATCGATTAAGATTTTTGGTTCGTTTTATGAAAAAAAAAATCTTAAAGAGGAGATTTGTTTAAATTTTTTTATTTAATTTAATTATGATAATTTAAAATTTATATTGTCATTTCGTCAACAGAAGTGATCAATTTGAAATTGACAATTTCACAAGCACAAAAGCATCAACTGCTTTGAGTTGTCTCGGGAGATGAGATTAAAGCAGTGACAGGCACTGGCAACGATATAAATGGTGAGCATGGCTGCGAATCAAATGTAGCGTTGCTCATTAAACGGGATTCCGGCGGAGATTAACGGTGACTTAGTCGGGATTTATCAACGGGCACATTTGCATGCTTTGATTTTGTTTGCTGCTTGTAGGCTTGATCATTTATTTAGTCGACGCTCATCGAATTACGAAGTCATTCTAAACAATTACGTCTCGAAACACTCGTTATAAAGCCTTTTAATAACAATAAAAAAGTATTAGAAACAACATGTTGACATTCGTGGAAATCAATTTTTCTCATTTTTATGCCCATCGCGTCACATGGCAAATGTTATTACGCAGTTTCGAGATAAACACAGATTTTCTCTGTCCCGAATCCCGTCATGCTGCACCCTGCCCTTAACGCTTGACGTGCGGCGTCCGTCGGGCGCCTCCACCACCTCCTTACTCTTTCTCCTTTCCCTCGACTCTGGTGGCCATGGCTGGAATCAGCGGGCGTGGAGGACGAGGACGAGGCGGGGGTCGCGTAAACAAGGAGTGGGCGGGGTGACGCCAGCAGGGCCGAGGATTTCTGAGCGTCTTCTAATGCCGGCTAGATTGCTTCCTCATGAAAATGGCGCGGGGTCGGATTAAACGGGTGCTCTCCAATCCCCGCATCGTTGTTTTCAATTTAAAGAGATTTGGTGAAAATCAATAAGGGAATTAAGGCGAGACACGAAGCGCCCTTTCCCTGCTTTGCTCTGCTTCTCTTGTACCGTCGCAGTCGTCGTTCGTTCGCCGCCCCGTCGCTGCTACTGCTCTTTTCCTCTTCGGGATTGTGCGTCGTGTTTTGCCGACTCGTCTTCAACGTCTCGGATTGTTGCAACACGCTTGCATGCGCGCGTTCACTCCTATTGCCCGCACATTCAGTTACGAGCACGCACTCCTCTTCAGATTGAAATTGATCCTTTTATTTTTTTTTTCTCTTTTTATTATATTTTGGGTTTTTTTTTCTTTCTTTTAAATAAAGTTTTTCTATTTTGACGGACATGTATGGTATTGGGTTTTAAAAAAAAGATGTTTAGGTAAAGGTTAAATTGATTATTTCGAGTTAATGTTGCGTATAATTAAGGCGCTGGAGTTAGTGTGGAGTGGCTAAAGTGAAGTTTAAGCTTGGATTTAATTTAAGTCCACCTGACTTTCACAGAGTTTAAGATAGGTTTTGGTTCACCTTTTTACTAAAATATTTTTATTTTTTAAAGTTAATCTTCTGGAGCAGCGAAGCTGCCCCTTGTTGCATGAAAAGCTGCAGTGCAATACATTGTGTTTTGGTTTTCTATAAATTGAAGTTTTATTGGGACTTTGGAAATGGTGATGCACTAAAAAGGTTAATAGAGTGTCTTTCGTGGATATCTACTTGTATATCGAAACGTGTTTTTTTTTTTTAATTTCGGATCAAAAAAAAATAATTTTTTTTTTAAAGTTTAGAAAAATTTAGAGCACTGGAATTTTATTGTTTCGAAGCACCCAGTGCTTTTGTACGTTATCTTACGTTAAAAGATAAAAGATATCGAGAGGTCAATTTTCTTTCTGGAGATTTTCCTTTCGGAAAAATGACCCGATAGTTGTAAATGAATCGAGTCAAATTTTATTATTTCTAATAATAATAATTTTGCATCGAGGAAAACATAAAGCTGAACAGTAATTAACGTTGCATTACGTAATGCAAGACGAGTAGTTTTTCTTATTAATTAGGAATGATTAATTTCAATGAATTGATGACGTCATTTGGCAAACGGGGCGAATGAATGCAGTTATTATAGCGAACGGGGGTGACCCAGCTTATTTTCCTCTTTGAAGACGAGGATAAAGAGCTCAAACCGATCGAAATGAGGGCTAAACCAAACCGTAGTGCAATTTGCATTTTTAAATCCCCAACTATTTTATTTGACCCCTGAGGGAGCTATGTTATTTCCGTTTTCAAGCGCGTGTATTAAAAAAAAGCAATCAACAACTGGCTTTATATTTTGTTTATTTAGAATGGAGAAAAGTTAATCTGAAACAGACACACGAAAAAAGAAAATAAATAAATAAAATATAATGGCAAGTGAAAGAAAAAAAGAAATGTATTTTTCATGTGCATGTGTGAAATCGTATAGGATTTGAAATAAAATTTAGTGAAGCAAAAGATGAGGATTTTTGATTCTGGCATCACTAGGCACTTGCATACTCCCTTTTCCCCTCTCGCTAACAGAACCCCCTCTTTTTTCATCCGTCGGATGAGTGAGGTGGCGGCAGTCGATTGATTTCATGACGAATAAATTTTCAATTCCCGCGTCTGCCCTACGTAAGCCTCTTCATTATTTGTTTGCACAGATCAAAAAGTACTGAGACATGAGACAATGCGCAGTGGTGCCTTGGACCCAGGCATACTCTACTTTTTGATTCTTTTTTTTTAAATATGCGGAGATGAAAGAGGTGGTAAGTTAATAAAAAAGAGAGGATGAGATGAAGAAATGGAGCGGTTGAATCTCGGGGGAGGGATTTTTTTTTTCTTTTTTTAATTTTTTATTTTAAGTGGTACTGGGTGTTTAAATGTTGTGCAAATTGAAGTATGAAGAAATTTGGACGGTGAATGTGAATCGTGTTAGCAGAGACAATAAATTCTCATTTTATTCCTGGTTTTTTTGATTTATGAGTCCCAAGTAGAAACCAAAGGGTCCCGCAAGAAGTGGGACGCGACTGTTGGAGGGAATTGATATGAATTTAATTGAGTTAGGCGCTAAAATTGAATTTATTGTGGGTTTTGAATGAGGAATTGGTAATTGAGAGGGAAAGTAGTTCTTTTTAATTATCGTGTAACTCGTTGTGTTTTTGGTCTTTTCTCGTGTTAGCAAGACTTACTACTGGTCATCAACGTAATTAGTCACACTTTCTTCACGAACTGCTGCGCGTGAAATTGAAGTTGAATTGTGTTTATAAATTTTATTATTTTCCGTAATTATTTAATCCCCCTCAGCTTAATGTGAGTTAAAATAACATTTAACTCGGTTTATCTGCTCATTCTTATTCCGCTTATTGAATTGAATGTCCGATGCTTGAGGGGAAAGCCGACTTACGGTGTATTCTAGTGTAGCAAGAGGGCAAAAATTTGTTATTTAAATAATTTTTTTTATTCTTTGCCTTATCGCTCTCACATTTACACAGTGTGTCGACTGTATAACTTTATAATAATAAAGTGGAAAAATGAACTTTAAATTAAAAATTGAAAAATAACATTGGGTATTTGTTTTGAAGACAAAATTTTAGAATTTTTAATTGGTTAAATTATTTTTATCAGTTTATAAAATTATTATAAGCTTAATCCGAGGCTTTTTTATTTTTTTCCCTTTAAATTATCTACTTTTTTTTTAAAGTGCCCCTTCTGAAATTAGCCCTTATGCTTGTGGTGATCTTCAATCCAACTGTGATGGAGACGCCCTTTTTTCCTTTGTCAGGGATCCGAAGCCGAAAGATGATAGACGGGGGGAAATTTTAATCCTATCGAAACGGATCACGGTTTAAGCAGATTTCAGCCGATTAAATTTAACAAGAGCTGCGCTTCACTACAGGCGCACACACACACGCATAAAAGAGAAAGAATATAAGGAACATTCTGACATCCAACAGACGTTTGTGCAGGGAAGACATTTGCAGCTGGAAATGGAGATCTCGCCAAGGAAAAGATTGCGCGAATTTATTTGAGATTTTTTTTCTTTTTAAATCGAAAATTAACGCCTAATTGCGCCTTCTTCAACTTTTTTTCTCTTCAAAAAAAATTTCTAAAAACAAAATATGAGTAAAAACCCCTAAATTTATGTTTATTTTCATCTAAAATATAATAATTTTAGGTTATATTATAACTTTTCGCTAGTTTTAAGTACATAACTTGTTTTTTTCCACTTTGCTAGTCATTTGGATACATTTCCTGACTCGCCTTCTTGCCTTTTGTCTTGCTTACATTTCCCTAAACAGTTCGCTGACCACAAGGTTAGTACCGATCAAGGCCAAGGATGCCGAGGGCAGTCGACGTATCTACCAACCCCTCCTTCACAACCACTACCATCGCTTCGTATCCCCTAGCCTCAAGTGCCTATTGATTACTTTAGTAGAGACTTGCTCTTGTAACTATCGAAATGATGCCTTTAGCGCGCTATCCTCTCTTCACTCAGTCTTTGTTTACCTTTTATCACCTAGAAGCAGAAAAAAGGGGGATAATGAGGAAATAAAAGGATGAATTAGCTCTAATCAGTAGAGAAGCATTGTTTTAAGATTTTCTAAACAAGTAAAGCGGACAAAATGTAAGATCGAATTAGATGTAGTAAATCTCGACTCTGTGGCTAGTCGATTGACCACAGGTGTTGTGTTCTCTCGATGGGATCGGCATTTTCAGAGCACTGACCTTGTCTGCTCGGTTGGTTGCCAACGACTCTTCTGTATCTTTGGGACTAAAGAGTTAAAGGTTTTAAAGAAAAAAAAATTTAAAGCTTTTTGAAGATTTTTTTTTTCTACTTTTTGAGGGACTAAAACCTCTAATTGGCGAAAAATTTGTCGAAAAATTGTAAATCCCGAGTGGCGTGTTGTTGGGGGAGGGTAAGAGGGAGAGAAATGCCGATTGACGGTGGACACTCATTACGACGCTGGTGACCGCGAGTTCTTGAGATAGTTGGACGGTGTACGAAATCAACAAAGTTTTAATCAATGGATTTGAAGAGAGGGGAAAAAAGCCCGCGATAACAAGGGTACGGGTAAGGGGGAGATGCGACCGAGCCTCTCTAACATTGCGCTTTGGTTGGCGGGTTGGTTGGGTTGGCTGGCAGCCAGTGTGGCGGTTTTGTTCTCCCGTGTTTAATAGGGGGTCTCTTCTTTTTCTTGCACTTGTACACTGCAAAGCTAACAGCCAATTTGGGAGAGACGCGCAACCAACGTGAGCCAGATGGGATTTTACACGGGCCTCCCTTGCCAAGATTAAGCAAAAATAAACATTTTTTAGCATTCCCCTACACTTTGATCCTTGTCAAGCTTGTGGCTTGCTTTGCTTGCATGCTACCTTAGCTTGTCTTACTTTTTTTGAAGTTTACATTTTTTTTTCTGAGGTAGGGTGATGTCATCTTATGGAGTTTAATGATTTCTTTTTTGACGAGTTGTGTCTGATCCAATCAGAACATGAAACTAATGACTGGGTTTTAGTTGTGGATTTTTAGTTTTAAAAAAAAAAGTTGTGGGAAAAGGTAGTGGGTGACTTCATGTAGTACTAATGTCAGATTTTGTTTGTTTAGGTTTGGTTTGCCAGAGGCTAGATTGGTCATACGCGATCTGTCACTGAGCAAAAACTTCACACAATCCAAAATGTAGCAAAAATATTTAAATATTAATACGTATCTAAAGTGTGAATTAAAAGTTGCAATTTGAATTTTACCATTTCGAGCGTTAAGCAATAACGATTTGCATTGCAAGCGTTCACGCTACAAGGGATAGCATCTATAGTGATGTTTGACTGCTAATTTTAATTTGCCGGATTACGGACATTTCCTTATGATAAAACAAATTCAATAATTGCGGTTAGTATTGAGCCTGAAATTTTGTAGTTTTTTTAGTCGGAAACAAAATTTTGGTCATTCGAAGGTTTAAATTTGATTTAAAAAATTTTTATTATATAATAAATCAGAAACCATAATATAAATTTTTTTTAAAATATAAGAAAAATGTAAAATAGTCGAGATTAGAATTTGGAAAGTTTCCACGATTTCTTTTCTGAACCCGAAAAAAAGTGGCAAATTCTCATTGATAAAGTGAGGCCAACCAATTTGTCACGGCCATGAGACTGGAGCCGTTATTAGGCACAACGAGAAGTGAGATGGCACCGAGAGCAGAAACGAACGGGGTGGCGGTGGTGATGGGGAGTTAAGCGTCTCGAGAGTGTGAAGAAGAATAAGAGAAACGCGGGGCGAATGCATGCGCTTAGGTGCCAAGTGGCACGGTGCAGCCGCAAAGCTTAGGTAACGCAAATGAAACAATTATTCGAGCGATTGGGGCTGCTGAGCAAGAGTGATGAGAGCGGCGTTGCTCACCACCCCACTCAGGTAGTGCCCGTTAATCCTCCCTGGCAGCTCGCGCCGTCACTTGTCGTCTGTGCGCAAGGGGAAATTCCTTTCGACCCACAGCTCAGATAATTGTGGAGTCAAGTGGAGCGGGAGAAATCAGCAGAAATGAGAGAAGAGGAAATTTGCTTCTTCTCTTCCCCTCTTTTCTCTTTCCTTCACCTTTTTCTCATACTGTACCCAGATGAGTTCTAAGCCGGTTGCGTCATTGTGCCAAGTCCCCATTCTTCTTTGCCTATTGAGATTTGTGCCAATGTGAATACCCGAAATGCTGCTTAAACGACCGCAATGTAGTGTGTTAAAAAAGAATGGAAGGAAAAAGTTTCCCGACGTTTGTTTGAACTGTTAAAGAATCGGTATTCAAAGGTTTAAAAAATGATTTAAATTATTTAAATAGATTGGATTTAAAGTTTGTGATTTGAAAAAAGATTTGACAATTCGTCAAATGGGAATTTAACCGATTTTTCAATACAATGAAGTGAGGGATTGAAGTTAGTGTGGATTTTGGATGGGTGAATATACGGGTAGAAGGATATAGAAAGCGTACAGGTGATGAGTATTCCATGCCACGAAGTGCCATCATTGATTCTTTGTGATGGAGAAATGGACGAGTGGCGAATGAAATCGAGCTTAAGTTTGATTTGGACCCATAATCCTCGGGTCGAAAAAAATTGGAAAAAAGAGGAGGAAAAAAATGGGAGTTTGGAACGGCGGCGAAATCCCAAGTAAAATGAAGCTTAAATCTATTTCTGGATACAGAAAAGACTCCTCGTCGGTTGGTTCTTTGCTTTCCGATAATCCCTGCCGCCTGATCGAGTTTTGAGCAGACGAGTTGCTTTCTACTTGAGAGTGAGGACGAAATTTATTTTCCACGCAGCTGTAATCCTCAGTGGCAAGGATCAGTTGGCAAGGGTGGGTTGGGCTACTGAATAAGGGCTGGGATTAAAGTGCGAGGCCTAATCCAAGCTGTGGATGCGTGCTCTCAAGTGGAATGGCCGAGCCACACACTGCGCACTCCTCCCTTTCCTATCCCATTCTGACCACTTTGTCATGGCAGTTGAGCCGTACGGCACCGAGGCTGATCGCTTATCAAAAGGCTTCTCTTTCTTCTCGCTCGGCCAACCCGATTTTCTTTATCCCTTTTCTTTCTCTTCTTTGAGTGATGGAAGAGCAAAAGTGTGTGGATAACGCTCAAGAATGGAGTTTAGTGCGTGAAAAGTTGAGTCGAGCTCAACTTAGTTTTCGGATTTGCTCGAAAGGGTTAATTTTTCACGCATTTGTGCACCTAATAATTTTTATCGAACAATGGGAAAGCGTATTGTATGAAAGTTTTGTTTCACTAATAAAACAAAAGGAGTGGATGTTGAGAATTGTTTGCACTAAAACAAAACAATTAAAAGTTAATTGTTGTTTTTGCTGCATTGTTTCGCGTGTTATTTTTAGTTTTGTTATCGTTTGGTGCGTTTCTGCATTGTTTCCATGTTGTTTTAATTACTTTTTTGATTCTGGATTGAGCAAACGGAGTTTTAATTTAATTAACAACAACAAACGAGACATGATATTTGTTTTGAAGACTCATGTTTTCGTGACTCGTTTTGTTTAAATTCAGTGACAAAAATAACCCCTCTTTGAAAACTCCCCTCTCGCGTGCTCCCATCAGTCGATAAAGGGTTGGGAGAATTGAACCGTTGAATCGAGGGTCAAAAAGTGGCTTCTTCATTCATTCATAGAGTCAAATCTCGTTTTCTCTCTTCCCAGTTTAAGTCAGAAGGTAGAAATGCAGCTCTATTTATTCATAGACTTTGTGCTTTTTTCTTTACCAACTTGAAATCCGTGGGTCCGGCGGGAAGATTTATCGGCCATCATTATGCCCCTTCGGTAATGGTCTCGTCGCTGAGGGTGCGGCTGCAATTTTCTTTTCACCAAAGCGAGGGTGCTATTGTTTACATTAAGTGCTGAGTTTTTCTTGCAGTTGTTGAGAACGGTAGTGCACTGCCTGACGGGCCGAGATCACACCCGAATATTATGAAATAAGGTCAATTTTGGCAGCTAAGCCGCGGGAAATGGCACCCGGCGAACGCTTCTGGCAAGATGGGAAACCATTAGGCTTGTGAAGCGACGCCGGCGGGGCGGCCGCGTTGCATCTCCCTATTGATCCCCTCCCTCTCACTTGCCACCTCTTCTTGTTGAGCTGATGGATAGAAGGTGCCCTCTTCCCTCCTTCTTCGTTTGGTCCCGGCACGCGCCACGGGTCCCCTAACTCTTCATCTGCCGAAGATCTTCGTCTATAGACGCAGACTCGCTTTGAACGCGACAGTCGCCTAATAAGGACTTGTAGTCTTTTTGCCTGGTAATGGCTGGTGATTTGTAGTGTTCACAATCTTTTTCATTCTCTTTTTTTTTTTAACTTAGAGGTGTGGGAATTGAGTTGAATTTTTTTAGAATTGGGAATAAATAAAAGAAAGTTATCGTAAATTTGATTTTGGAAAAAAATTTGAAATGTTGTTTTATGCGGTTATTTCGTTTCTTTTTAAATACGTATTTCGTACTTTTGAGTTTCGTTAATTAAATTTTAAAAAAATTAGTTATTTTTAATTTAAACTTGGCAAATAGCCGGAGAGCAATTGTAGTGATAAACTACTTTGAAATTTATGACGTTTCTTACGTTTCAAAACAAACTTTTTGTCGGAAATGATGGAAATAAGAGATTTGGCATAAAATTGAATTTTTAAATATCGATATTTATAGAATCCTAGATGACATTTTCATAGGCGCGAGCGGCGGAGTTATGATGATTGCGGCGAAGTGAATTATCAGCCGAGTCTCACTTTTTTCTACTTTTCTTGATGCAATTCGGTCTTATCTCTTTTGTTACACCCCCGCCGGGGCTAGGTAGACTGGGCTGGCCACGCGCCACAGTCACGCCGAGCGGTGCAGCCCACGCTTTTCGTTTCCAGGGGCAACAAGTTCGAACGTTTTCACACTTATCGGTGGTGGGCATCAGACAGTGCGCCGTTGTTTGCTCGAGAAAGGGGACGGAGGAAGTCGCTCCTCCCCTGCAGCGGCGAATCACGTGACACACGAGTTTTATCAGAGTGAACGATGACTGAGAAACGGGTCGTTAGGATAAATTAATTAAGAAAAGTTCATATTTATGCAAATTGGAGTCACTCGCCTACCCCCTTTCGTCTTTTGTTTACGAGTGGAGACTGAGTGGGCCGTCTAACCTCGCGACTACCTCTCCAATCTTCTTTGTCTCGTGACACCTTGAGGCCCCGCCCACTTCTCAGACGCGTCTTTCTCCCCGAGGCGAGATTCTGGATGCGTGCGCGGTCAATGAGGTCACTCTATGGGATTATTATGTTTGTGTACACTTCCTGATAAGATAGTTTTTAAGTGTCTCATCTACTGTTATAGTTTAATTCGAAACCTACGTCAATGGCGCTCCCTTTATTCAGCGCAGTTTATCTAAGGAAGTTTTCCTCCAAAATGGCCTTTGTCTCGTGCAATTAAGAGATGCAAATCTTTGACTCGATAAAACGAAAACTCAAGAGTAAAACTCCATCTGCCCAATTAACACGTTACACGTGCGCTTCCACTGATTTAACTTCTATTCGATGCAATCTCAAACTTCAATTTTCACTTTTCTCAATTATTCCGAAAGTCGAATTTAACTGTTTTAACTTTGAAGCAATTAGAAGTATTTTTCGCAAAGCTTTGACATAACTTCGTGAAACCTTTAAATTCGAGGTATTTAATGGATATTCAAATAATAACCGACATATTTTAAAACTTTAGTATTGTTGGACTATCAAATGTGAATACTTCACGAGCAAATAACAATGTATGTGTGATGTGAGTGATCACTTTTCTCATCAGTGTTGCGCGCAGATCCAAATCAGACTTCAAACTCTCTAACCAAGAGCTGTGAAAGTCTCTGTATAATATCAGAAATGTGAACATGACATAGACTTTTTAAAATTTTCCATTTTTAAATTATTATAAGGCGATAAAGAAACTAATGCTAACCAGAGCTGGATATTTGAATTAGAATTGGAATTGAAATTCGAATTACATCCAAATTTTTTGAACATTTGTATTCAAATTCGAATTGGTATTTTATAAATTTGAGAATTGAAATTCTAATTTGAATTCAAAATATCAAATATTCAAATTCGTTAGTTCAAATTCTGATTTTAGAATTTTTATAATTTTATATAAATAAAATCATAAATGGAATGCGATTTTATTATTATCTAATGTTTACGTAATATAGATCAGTAATCTGATCTGTTAAGGTTACTACCTATGACTACATGATCACTACCTGACCACATGTTCACTGTACCTGACCACATGTTCACTACATGATCACTACCTGAGTACAAGATCACATCACACATTCAAAATTAGAAAAATAGAACTTTTTAAATGAAAACTACAAAATAGAAGGCATAGTTTATCTATCAACAAACCCGCAGAAAAAATTGTCCGCAAAGAAATTGCGTAATTTAGAAATTAAGTTTATTTATCACCTAAATTTATGACACGATACTTTTTTGTTTAAATTAAACATTAGAAAAAAAGTTTAATACTTATTGCCTGACATGTTTCTTCTTTTTCAATTTCTTTTTGAGGATAAAGTCTGATCTTAAGAATTCCGTGACAACAAACCTGTTTTCTTACTGCACACTCCTTTCCTCTTCATCTTTCCGTCCCATAAGAGTCGGTGGCATTAAGACGTTGCGCCGTTGGAATTTGCGTTTGAGGGCCCATGAAAAATTGAAGCTTTTTGCTTACTTACTTACTTGTTGGATGTAGACACATTGCGATTGAAAATACGGAGTTGGGGAAAATTCGTCGATGCATACACACCCACTCACGAAAAAAGAGAAAAAAATCCATTTATTCGTGTTTACTTTTAATACAAACTTTCACTTTGTTTTCCATCGTTGTCAAACGGAAAAATTAATGAACCGTTCACATTTTCCTCGAAAAAATTGTTTCGTTTTTATAAAACACAAATTCATCATAATAAAATCTCAATTTGTCTAATTGCGTCCATTTTAATCACTTTTTAAACACGAAAATCATTTACTCCGTCGGGAAAATAAAAAATATTTTTTGTCTTATCGCCTTTCTCGCATGGGTAGTTCTCTTCTTTTCCCCGCTTCCCTCTTCGCATCCACCTCTTTTACCCGCTGAAGGATCGTTGAGAGGACCTTCTGATGATGATGCGAGAAAAGAGAGAAAAAAGAGCGAGTAACTCTCCCTTCACCGCCCCTTACCCATAACCTCTATCGAGGAAATGGGGAGGGGGTCGCCACTCATGATGGAGGTCCGTGAGGGGGAGTGGGAGAAGAAGATGGTCGTTCAATGCTGGCAATCTACCGCCAGTTAGGTGAGAATTGGATTTTTATTGGGTCGGAATGCCAGGATCGGGCTGACGGCGCCAGATCAAGGTGACGGGCACGGAGGGAAATCGGAGGCGACGGCCTAGTGCTCTCGCGCCACCTGGACTCGAGCTTGGCCTTGATTCCCCTGTCGTAAGCAATCACGTCGCCGGAGTTGGTGAGGGGGACAAACGTAATCACCGCTCCCCCTCCTCTCGCTTTTTTTTTTTTATTTTTGGCCTTAACTCTTGCTCCCCTCCCGCACAGTCTCGCGTCTCCATCCACGCACGCTTCCCTGCCAGACACCATTTGTCAATGATGGCAGCTCGACCATCGGTAACTGTTTTTTTTTTTTTTGAGGGGAGATATTTTCCCACTCGGTTTGATACGTGCGCTTTTATATTCGCCCCACAGATGGCGCTTAGTGTCACGCAATGAAAATTGACGTTGCGTATAGTGGAGTTTTAGAGACACGTGGATTTGGGTTGCTTCCGTACTGCTCGCTTGACGCCAAGTCGGCGATCTTCGTGTTTGTTGAAGAACCCCAATCGGATTCCTTCAACTTAATGAGTGTTGTGGAACCAAAGATTTAGACTGTCTTTCAAATTGTGATGAAATCTAAGGGAATTAGTTTAGAATAAATTGGAGTTTTATATAGCTGAAGGAGGGAAAATGGAAAAAAAATTGAGAAAGATTGAGGTTTAAAACGTATATTAAAAAAGGGGGGAGTTAAAGCGATAAGGAAATTGATTGGGGTTGGGAAGGTAGGGAGGATGGGGGTTTAAGGTAAGGGTAAAGTTGTTTTTCTGGATGGTTTGATTAAGTGAGGAGATGCGTGTACGCACCTTCTCTCTCGCCAAATTGTTAATTCTGTGTTGTTTTAGTCCTTTTTAATGACACGAGTTGAAGCCTGGCAACATATTCGCAGTAAGAACTAATTACATTTCTTCATAAATTCTAAATGAACTTAAGGTAGTTTTAAGTAATTGTCTTGCCGAGAGTAAAAAGGTTTAGAGCTACAGGACGGGGAAGGGAAAAAGTGCCTAATGAGCTTCGACAAACATTAATGCAACGTCAGAAAAGAGTTTCAACCGTCTCTCGTGGCGAAGGGGAAAAAATGAGAGAACAGATTTGATGTTGGTGTTTTGAAGAAAAAAATTAAGAAATTCTAAAAATTTGAAAGTTTCGTATTTAAAATTCGACGTTGCAATTTTTTTTTCTTGTTTGAATTTAGAAAAAAAAATTTACGGGTGTAGAGTTTTGATACGGAGTTAGTGAATTATTTGCCTAGTACAAAGTGCATGTATTTTTCATGGATTCGCCTCTTTTGATGTGGCTTTCTCAAGCGGGAGGAAGTCTCACCATTCCCAGTTGACAAGTGCTTTGTGTGCTTACATCCTGTTTGCAATTGAACAGAATATGGCGGCACAAGAGGCCAGAGTTAATGTAGTCTAGCCACATCCGTACTTTACTATTGTGTTGCACTCACTAAAACTTTTACGGTCGTCGTAGCTTCACCGTTTTGCCAGTTGGAGTTGAAAACTCATTAATGGCACTCGCTATTTAATCCGGTTATTGAAAGACCCGTGCATATTTTATGCACTTGATGTAATGTGAGAAAGATGGCTCTGTTTGTTTTTCAGGTTTCTCTTCTCTCTCTTCCTTTTTAGTTTTTTTTTTTTTCCTTTTAAATTGTATAAATAAATGTAGTCAAATAAAATGTTTTTTGAAAGTTTTAAGTGGTTAATAAAGTTTTTTATTCGCTCGAAAATGTTTATTAAGGTTTAAAGTACGTGTAGTTTATTTAATTCGGCTTCTCCTGCAAACAGTTTTAGAATTAGAATTAGAATTTGGGATATTTGATGGTAAAAATGAATTTTTTATTCTCTTTTTTGAACGCAATTAAGATGAAACTCGGTTTGCCCCACAAACGGCTCCCAAAAGCCACACATAACCCGTTTCTATTGTCCCTATTGAGTGAATGGCGTCGTCACCTCTGACTGATAGATGCCAAGAAAGGAGAAAAAGGAGATTGAAGCTTTTCTCGCGAGAACGCGATAATGGGCCACCGGGCGTCAGTTTTCTCCCCTCTGTGTTGCATAATGGCCGCCATCCGTCAGTTGCGATGACTTATTGATCCACTCGAGCGGATCATCGCTGCCTAATCAATCTGGTTATCGGGCAGACTCTCGGCCATAACATCCCAGGCCTCCAGCGACTGACGGGATTAGAACGCGCCGCCAGCATCGGCTTTTGTGATCTCAGGCGTGTGATGATCAACATTGGCCACCTGAGGATTTTCACGTCGGATAAATGTTTATCGCGTCTTTAAAAGAGGAAATCTTAAATTCCTTTTAAATTTAATTAGATTTTTAAAAATAATTTTAAAATGAAAATGTTTAGATAAAAACGATGTTTTTACTTGTTTATTTATTGGTTCAACGAGCGTGGATTGAACGTTTATGTTTACCTTTGAAATGGAAACGCAATCTATCTCGGATGGGTGTGGGCTAGTCGTAATTCACTCGCACTGCATGGCAATACCGGCGCCAACATCGTAATCGTCGGCGCCCCAGCCCGCCGTGCCCGCGCTTAATTAGGTCAGAGCGTCACCGAGTTGTGACTGCGGTGAGAGCTAATCAAATTTCTTTCGCTATCGGCACACCAAATGTTGATGTTTTCGATGCGATTTAACACGCGAACTCGTCTCAACCTTAAATTCCCAGCTATTTTTCAATGTCTTTTTACTCTTGGGTTGCGAAATAAATATTTATGGTGAAAAAATCCCAGGGAAAATGTCTCATCTATTCATTTATTTGAGGTGTATTTGAGGTGTATTTTTATTTATGTGGTTCTAAGTAGTGAGGCAAAGGAAATGGTCTTTTGGCGCCACTTGGCTTTTTTGTCTGGTTTGTTAACTGGTCGATAAAAGTTTTTATTTTAAATTTTTTTAAAAAATATTTTGTTTTATTTCTTTGTAGGAAAATCTATTCCAGTACATTGCATCGTGGAACAGGTGCCGAGTCCTCAGAATTGTGACCAAGCCGGTGAACCCCTTCAGCCTACTGTAGAACTGGACAGCTATGCCATTATTCCTAGCAGCACCCTCTTCTGCGAGCTCGTGCGGACGGGGCTCCTCAAACTGGGCTACGCGCAATCCGAGACCATAGGAGCTAAAGGTTTATAAACTTTTTGAAATTCATAAAGAGCTTTTTTGATTATTTCTATCCTACTTTACTATATTCTTTTTCTTTTCATCTTTTCATCTTTTCTTTTCTTTTCTTTTCTTGAAAAAAAAATAAAATTTTAGTTCTGTAGTTTGTTTTACTCCTGCATGCACTTCTTTCTTTCTTCTTTCCACTTCTTTCACTCACAACACATTTCGCTACTTTGTTCATATGGTAATTATTAGTACATTTTGTGATCTCTGATTATTTTTTGTCTAAACAAAAATTTGAAATTTGTGCGAACTTCGGGGTGCTTTTGATGTTCGGCTTCACTGCAATGGCTTTTGAATGTCCTCAATTATTGTATCACTGCAACTCTAAAATTCATTTAACATTAACTAATATTTAAAAATACCTTGCGAAAAATAGTTTTTAATGTTTTAAAACGTAAGACAACATGTTTTCTTTGTTGGTGCGCATCGCAGGGAGGGGTGGTGTACGGCTTTTCTGGAATCGCCACATTGCGATGAGACCGTAGGCAATACCGGAGGGAGCGATAAACGGTCGGGCTGAAGCGGTGTCGAGTTTGTCAAGATGCAACGTGGTTCCATCAGTCGTCTGTCAACGTAGGCACACATTGGGGTAGGGGATGGCAAATACTGATAGTTGCCATAGCGACACCGCTATGTATATCAAGCAGACCAGTGGGACAGGGATCGACCACAAACTGGTCACTCCCTTATGAGCGCGTGCGCGATTCCCACGAGAGCCGTCGGATAAATTGTTTGAGAACAGAAATCCTGAGACCGGCGAATTTTATGAGATTAAAAGTCGGATTAGTAAAGGGCCCGAATAAGAGGAGACGATTGTATGTCACATTCCCCCCTTATCTGCTTGCGTGTTTACTGCTTACCGCACATGTGACTCATGATTTTGGATTTGAAATGAAATAAAATAGGGTTTTAAAAATTAAGTGTACAAATAAAATTGATGCTATCATTTCCGTAATTTTCACGACTATTTCGCCAAATCTAATTTATTTTTTGTTTGTTTTTGTGGTGTTTAGGTGCCATTCATATAAAAAATTGGAAACCACTTTCGTTTGATATGATAAGTGATGAACCAGAAGCAACCGTTGGGGAAATTCTCGGAGAGTTGACCACAGTTGCAACGCTCAGGATTCGGCTTTACAGGTGAGTTTACTTTTCCGTTTTAATTTTAACGTTAGTTTTCTGTGAATTTTAATCTTTGCAACGCAGATTATATTACCAAAATGGAATTATTTTTATTTCTCATGGAAATTCGGATTTTCTTAATACCATAATTGGCTTTTGGCCTCAAAGAGTTATTTTTAACCGTTAATTACATTGCAAAGATAAACTTCATTAGAGTCATAAGGGATTTATTATATCTTTTCCAAAAAAAAGTAAATTGAATAAAATGAATTTAAAATCGATATTATGATTGAGGCATACCATAAATACGATTATTATTATTTTTTTACATTCGTAAAGTTAAATTCACTCAGTTTTCGGAACATTTTCCCTTCATTCTCCCTTTTACTTGACATTTCATTTTATGCCATCAATCTGATTTTTTTTAACCAAAATTTTTTTTGCATGAGATATAATGAATTATTTATCTTTTTTTGATGTGAACATTGTGACAAACACATGTTTTAAGACCTCAACACATCTCATTTCTGTTTTAAGCCTTTTTTCATTTCAATTCAGTCATAGGGAATTAAATCAGATTATTAAAGATACATAAAACACAACAAACATAACGTAAACTTGTTTCCATGCAAATTGACCATCGCTTGTGCACATATGTTTTTGTTTTTTATTTTATTTTTTGTTGTTAACTGGTCGTGTCTTCTTTACATTGGTCTGCTCTGCATCAATTCATCAAGCGAAATCACGGCAGTATGTTGCATTTCTCCCACGTATCTCTTAATCATCTTCACATTAACGTTGTGTAGTAAGTTCCCCTCATTCTCGCTCTCCTAATATAAAAAAGGAGCAATGAGAAAGTGCTTTTTGGTGGATGCGAGTGACTTCTGTATTTTATGGCTGACTAGGCCTTGTTTGCGAACCCTGTGATAAATGGATGTGGTTTTCTTTTCATCATTTTCCTTTCCTGTTTTATTTCGTTTAATTTTTTTCAAATTTCTGTTCGTTTCTTCACAAAGCACATTTAAGGGAATTTATTTATCTCGTTGTGTTCGTATCGATTGGACGCAACTGACCACGTGACCCGTTCGGCCTTGACCTCGGCCTTGTGGCGTTGCGATGTAATTTGAGCATTGTTTCTCGTTTTTAAGGGAGAAATGAATGCGGGAGTGGGTTATTTGAGTGGATTAGACATTTTATCCCGTCTGTCAATCCTAATCTTTGTCATCAACGTATGCAAATGACGGGAGCCGCTGCAATCAGCGTTCAATACCATGCGGCTTAATCCAGGAGAGATCCGTCTGTCGCCAGGCCTACGGCTTTTTAATGCGGTGGGCGGACGGAGGCTAATTGACGGGCGGCGCGGGTCTCCTCGTGATTGCGGGGGTTTCTGTCGTGGTGCGACTTCTCGTGTTTGACAATCAGGAGGCTCATAATGCGAGTAAGTCATTAATTTGTCGCGATGGAGACAAATGGCCGATGGCAGAAGACTCCCGTCTGCTAATCAAGTGAGGGCGAAATACCTCAAAGCTCGAGAGAAAAGATTTTTTTTTAAAAATCCTGTCAAATACCTGAGGAAAATTTTTCCAGGAAATTTGAATAAAATAATTTAATGTGCTTTTTGAAGTTTAAAATGCTTTGCATGTTTGTGCTTTAACGCTTCTCAACAACATTTTTATCAACAACATTTTTGAGGTGATTGAGAGGTTTTTGTTCGAATTTTGTAAAATTTTACAAATTGTTAATTTGTAAATACGTCCTCGGACGATACGGTACGAATGAGTACGTTGACATTCGAACGCTGAGCACAAAAAAAGTGCTTGTGTTGATGTCATTGCAGTCGGGCGCGAGTTAGCACAGCCCACGACGTGAAGGAGAAGTTGCTGCAGCTGCTTTTGACCCAGTCGCAGAATCTGCTGGTGAGCGCAGGATGTCCCATCGATGAGGTATGTGACATTAAGTATTTTTTAGTGAAATAAATTTTATAATTGAATTTATTAAAATTTAAATTATAAAATTCAGACAGTTTTGAAATTCCAAAAGTCGCACTGAGAATTGAGAGAAGAATTAAGTTTCTGTGTAAATGAAGTTAGAGAAAATCTAATTTAGCAAATTTACAAAATAAAATTATTAAAATCACGATTAGCAATTAACAAACGAAATAAAAATTTAGATTTTTACGCGCAAAAGTTTCCACTTTTACTTTTATGGTGTGATTTAGAGTTCGTTTGCATCCTTTTTCATTTTATTTTCTCTTTCTCCACAAATACCGTCTCTTCTTGGTGCTTTTCCCTCATTTTATGAGAGTGAGCTTTTTTCTTTACTTTTTCCTTTTTTTTTGGTAGACACGGTGTGTTTCTTCCTCATTTTAAATTCATGATTTAATTTGTGTACATGGAAATTAACAGTGTTGGTTGGGAGATTGTTTCTCCCCACTAGTCACACCATTTTTATGAAAATGGCCATGCCATAGCTCCGAGCTGTATGTGAGTGTTTCTCATCTCACTCCCTACATTTTTTTCCAGGAAACTGGATAAAGGTGCTAAGTAGAAAAAAAAAGTGAGAGAGAGAGGAGAATTTATTTTGAGTATAAACTCTTTCCTCGTTTCTCGATAAGAAACTTCATTTTGCAAAATTAAAGCAAAAGTTTGTAAAACTCGGCGATTTTTCCAGTTTCCCGACTCGGGACCGGTAACGAACGCTGACGGGATGGTAGTTCTTTTCTCTTGATTTCCGAGCTTAGGACGGAGGGCGATGCGATGTCTATTTAAATATTAATAAGTATTTAATACTTGCCGGTGTATTGTATAATCAGTGCGCGATGGTCTAATCGGAGCGAGTCTTTTCTCTTTCTCTTCCCTTCTCGGCCGGGCCGTTTGCATATCTGGGGCGCTATTGTGATGGAAGGCCCCACCGAGGATTTTATCGTGAAAAATTGGTTTTGAAAGGCAATTTGTGCGATTTTACACACAAATGATAGTCGTTTAGGGAATATATGAAAGTTTAATGATATACTTGAAAGTTCCCCGCGTGAAATATCTTGAAGCGCTGATAAGAAGAATCAACTGGGATTGTGATGAAGTCGTCTTCCTTCTTTCTATCGTGAGTGAGCGTGGTTTTTTTGGCGCCTCGGCTTATTATATTTTACACTCGGCCCCTCGATAAGGCGCTAAATTAAAGCGCTCTCCCGGGTACTGCCGCGGCCGACTATGAAAACACGGCCGAACCAAAACGCGAGCGTGATGAATGGTCACGTGGAGAAGGGAAACCCGATAAAATGGGCGATGGTCACTGAGGGTTCCGTGAGTGGAAACGGGTCGGTTGCTCACTTGGAACTCTCGGGTTTAAAAGTCTTTTTATTGAAGAAACTCGAGGGCACCTGTTGGTTTCGAACTCGCGTGTTTTTATAGAAAATAATCAAAATATTAATAAATTTCAATTAATTTTAGAAAAAATTTAAAACAAGTTTAAAATCTATAGATTGATGCAAAGAGGTGCCGTTGAGCGAATTACCAAGGGATGGTGGCCTTCCACATGCAAGTCCATCATGCAAAGCAAAGCTCGTCCAACCCGATTAGACAGAAAAAGACTCGCCGCGTCCCAATCCTCTGAAAGGAAAAGAGAGAGGGATTAATGTTTTGGTTCTTTCTCTTATGCTTATGTTAATGCTATCCATTCTGCCCTCCTCTTTGCTCTTACTTCGTGTAATGTCCTTTAGAAGTAAAAGAAGTAGCAATTTCGTATCGTATTTCACTCTCCCCCTCTAGTCTGTAGATTAATGTTGTAAAATTCAAAATTTATTGGGAAATCGTCTAGTCGTGCTTTCTATTCGGTTTTAATCATTGGGAAAAAATGTTCGTTTGTTAAATTAGATGAACTGGTAATTTTAAAAAAAAATCATTTATAAGTAATTAGCAGAGATATCTTTTTGCACAAGGTCTTGTTCACACGCGGATTTCTCTTTTCCCGATTTGTTTTCTCGTCTTAATGAAAAGAGGGTGAGGTTTCAGATGATAGCGGGGTGTCGGGGAGTAGGTGACATGGAAAAGAGAGATGGGTGGTGGGGTTTGAGACGCTAGTGTTCGGTTCCGGAAGGTCGCATTTATTGTGTACCGTCACTAATCGCCCCGTGCTGTTAATTCTCTCATTTGCCGAGTGGGTGCAGATTTGTCGGTAAATCCGAAGCTTTGCTTGTTTGTGATTTCCTTGAGAAGTGCTTTGGAGTGTCGAAGAGGAAGCAAAGGCTTGTTTTCTCCTTCTCTCTCTTGCTCTCTCTTTCTACTCCTTACGACATCAAAGCGCCCTCCGTCGGCGGCGACTTTGAAGCGTGGCACGCGCATCGATCCTCTGCTCTTAATACGATTTCGTTCTAATGTAGGCACAATTATCTGATTAATTATGTTTCCGATACATGAAAAATGGTTGAAGCATCCGCCCGCCCCCTTTTTATGATGCAACGCGCACCTGACTCGCATTCTCTTCCCTCCCTGCTCCTTCTCCTCTCTTTTTCCTCATCTTTTCACTTAACACGTGGTGGCAACTCCCTCCGGGCCGAGCGGCCGAACGCCAAAGAGTAGGGTTAAAGAAGGCGAATTGGAACAGAGGCAAATGCTTAATTGCACGTTAACATCATTTTCATTCTCAGATGAGCAAAAGACAATGCGGGTCCCGTGGCGGGATCGCACTTTTTCACAGGGAACGGGGATTTGGTGCTCATGGCGTTCCCTTAATGCCAATTATAGGCAGCGGGAGGCGAAGCAAAGAGGTCGAGTCATTTTCCCAACTCACCTCTAATCAATGCTCAGATTTAATTTGCTTTCAAAGTAGAAGTACAAAGGCTCGAATTTGATGTGTTTGAAGCGTCTTTGAGAAAAAATTTTTCCTCCTAATTTTCAATTTGTGGGTGGTATCGGAACAAGAATGTTGAAAGCGGCAAAGAACATTTGATGAAAAGTTTGCAACAGGCCCTGAAGGTACCCGAGTCGGCCGAAGATGGAATGGTTTGGTTGCAAAGTGATTTTTCACGAAATTTCTATCGCTAATTAATTGTGGTCATTTGTACTCGTTATCTATCAACTTTGACGTGTTTACATCAGATCGAAGGTGTTCGTTCGCGGTCCGAATGAAATATTGATGAGGACAGTTATTAACGAGCGTCCAATCACGTGATATAGATGTCTTGTAAGATCCTAAAGGGTTATTTAACGTTTGGCCGGCTTAAGAAAATTCTTAGAATCTTCTCTAACGAGATTTGCCTAAGATGCTGCAGCATATCATAATTGAATCATTGTCCAAATCTTCAATTACGCCAAATGTAATTTCAAAGTTGCTTTAATTTCGTTTGTTAGGTCATTCTCTTTTTTCTCGGACTTTTGCTTTCATCTGATGAGCCGCGGGAAGTTTAACATGCCATAACGCGCCGAGTTTTTATCTATTCTTCGAATGCACTTTGTGGCCACACGGAGACCAAATGAGCCACTTTTATTAACCCCAAACTCCCTAAACATTACTCTGGATCGTGTACTCACTGCTCCAAACCGACTCGCGCCCTTCACCTCCCCGCAGCGCGTGCATGCAAACTGATGGAGCGGCCAAACCGAGCGCCCGTGGGCCGGAATGCTATCCGCAATTACAAATGGTTCGCCTTCTTGCGACAAGGACTAATGACGCGACCGCCGACGCCACCAAAACCCCGACCACGCTACCAGCGCCCGGGGCGAGCTGCGAGCGGCGCAGACGACGCGCGCGTTTACTCTCCTCTATCGGACCCTGCAATCGGGTGTAGGTCCGGTCGCGTGCGCGGGGGTTTCTTCGTGCGCCCGAGAGGAATGATACTGTCACTGACTCGTAATTTGCCGTAATCCATGAAATTATCAGGCTTTTTTCGCGGGGAATCACATGTAAATGATTGCTTGGCGAGCGATAGCTCAAATTAGCCGCCGGTGTTGATGGGAGCGACGCTCACCCTTTCTATCGATCTGGCCATGAGGAAGAGGTTTGTGGGGAGCTGTGAAGGGAGCGAAGAAGAGAGGGGGAAAATAATAATTTTTCCAAAGGGTTGTGTGTGTGTGCAAGCACAGAAAAGATTTTTTTTTCTTCATTTGACTGACTTGGGAAGTGATGTGTATTAAAGGGTCTTAGGCCTTTTAATGTGAATGGAGAGGACGATGATGAACTTTGCACAGATTTTAATGGTAAATATACAATGGTAATTTATAAGTTATTTATAGATTGAAATTGGAATATATGTATTCAAAATTGAAAAGTTTGTGCAATCAAATATTCAGTTGTTTGTGACTTTGAAGTAAAAACGTGATTGGTTTAAAGTTAAGAGATTTCCCGGCCATATTCTAAAAGTTTGAGTATTTATTCTATTTTTCTCTTGATTTTGTTTTTTCGATTCGACAGTTGCGTATTTTATTCCGTTTTCCTTTTAAGGTATAAGCATGAGGGCGGGGAAGTATCAAGCACAAATCATATCAAGAAAAATTTCATATGCAGGATTTGCGTGCTGCAAAATCCGTTCGTTCCATTTGTGCATGTATAATGTAAAGTTGCTTCAATTTTGCATCACAAGCTGCCGGAAATCAGTATATGGAAAAGTGAACCCTAATGAGCGTCCTCTGAGCGTCCCTTATGCGTCCTCCGTCGATTAAGATGATTTCATTTTTCAAATTTTCTCAAGCCACGCCTTATTTTCCCCATAGCAAATTAATAATCTTCGTTTCTGAATTTATAAATTTAAGTTTATAAAATATTTGGAATAATTTCATAACGGGAAAAATTTATTTTGCTATTTCATGCACGAGTTTGCATTGGATCGTGTCCACTCATGGGAGGAATTGCATTCCACTTGTAAATCACTTTTTCACAACCCGTCTGTGAGAGTTCGATCTGTCACTGGCCACTGAAAAGGGGACATTAATTGAGGCTAAAAACGTATTTCCATCATAAATTGCATATTTGTCATTTTATCCCTCTTTTTTTCTCTCTCTCCTCCTCTTGTGGGGATAAGATGGGTCGCCGGTTCTATCGCCACTTGCAGGCGTCCGCATCCGTTGAGAAAATTATGACGCGACCCATCCCTCGTTGGCAGTCACCCATCCTCGTGGATTTGTGCATATCTTGCTCGCGCGCCCTAATCAGAAAACTCCGACTCCGGACTTACGATCGGCACTTCTTTTCGAGGAAAAATATATTTGTAGCGTCGCTTCATTGAGTGCTCGAACGCGCGCGTATAAGAAAACCTTTATCGGGGCCGGCCCTCGCGTCTCTTGGCGAGGGGCTATCGGCCGACTCTCGTAAATATGACGGTGTGCAAGAGTAAAGAAGAGGGGGGACCAGTCGCCGATAGATAACTGCGCCTCGCCCGTAAATTGTGCATACTTAAGGGCGAGAAGCTCATAAAACTTTATCTGAAACGCCACCAACGCTTGGCGCTACATATATGCGACAGACCCATCCGCAAATGCGTTTCTTTTTCCCTTCGAGGATATACTCGCACGTTTTTGCTATCCTCGAACGCTTGATGAGTGGCCAATGTCGACTGGCAACTGGGTCAAACGACTTTTCACGTGCGTTTATCTCAAACGCAACCCTCGCAACTACTTTTCCGCTACGGTAAGTACCTGGAAAAGGAAGTTTCACCATTTCTCCCTATAAAAAAACTACATTTAATAGAATTAAAGTACTAATGGGTTTTAATTAATAAAAACTTTTAATTGAAAAGTGAATTTTTTTTGCAAAACTTTTCTTTTCTAGTCTTTTTGATTATTATATCATGACGAATTAATTAATTCTTTTTATTTTTGTACTCTGCTGGAAATAGGGGCTACATAAAAGGGGGGAAGTGGCGAATCGAGCAATTGTAAAGTTAATTAAAAGGTGAAAAGAGTCTCGTCGATGAAGTATGATGTTTTTATTTGGCTGTTTATTCGAGTTTATATTTACTCCATCACGTGTGAATGAGTTGCCCCGTTTTCTTCTCCCTCTTGTTAATGTATACCCCGTGTTCTTATCACTCAGCTTTTGTTTACTGGGGTACAAACGCAGAATGCATCATTTGCTATTCAATCTCGACGAGACATCCCGACGAAGAAAGAGTTGTTGGTGAAACGAGAAACGATCAAAGGACTGATAAAAGACACACACAAACACTCTTGAGTGTGATGGGGAGGGAAAAAAAACAATCTTTGCCCCTCACTTGTGGAGGGGAGAGCAATTCATCCATGCATCCCGTTAATGAAATTAAAAGTGTTTTCTTAGTTTTAAATATTAATTTTGCTATAATGCTTCGATTCTCCAGGGTCTGTGACGCTTAAAAGCATGGCTGGCCTCACTTGGCATTAGAATAACAGCATTAAGGGCGGCACATTTGTGATAAAGAATAAGCGGCGGAGGCGGAGTTGCATTTCCCCTTCGCAACTCTCTCTTCACCTCCTCCTTTGCCGATTCCATCGTCTAATCCTATTTTTATTGTGCCCTCGTCCTCTTTGCATTTGCGCAACTCATGCCGAGGTATCACCGGGGCCAGTTGAGTTGACGACGGGATGCTGCGCGCCTTGATCGACGACGAGCTGCTTTTCTCTAATCTCTGATTTGTGATGGAAAATGCAAATTTCGTGGCCTCTCTTCCTTTTTTTTATTTTTTTAAGTATAAAAATTGTAATATTTTTATTTCGGATTTACATAATTGGAAGAAAAAAGAGAAAACGAAAAAAAAAAAAAAAATAATAATATGAGTTTGTTATTAAATAAACACGGAGACGGATTGAGTCACGTTTTGGAATTTTGAAACTGTTTGAAATGAAGTTTAGTTTTTGTTGGTGTTGTCGGTGTTGGAAAAAACAATTTTGTTACTATGATATTTTGACAGAACCTCCTGTCGCTCATCTCCAAGGGGATCATCCCGTACGAGATTTCGGAGGAGACGCGCAAGAAGTTCGATCATTGGTACATGCAGCAGGTGATGCAACATCGGCAGCAACAGCAGGTGAACTTGGCGTCCGCCAACGCAGCTCCGAGGGTGTCTGCTGCGAATGTGGCCGAGATGCACTCCGCTCCGCCGCATCACCACCATCACCAGTCGCAGTTTCACGGCGGAGCGGCCGGGATGCAGAAGACGCGAATGAGGACGTCGTTTGATCCCGAGTTGGAGCTGCCAAAACTGCATCGATGGTTTGCCGAGAACCAGCACCCGACGCGCGTGCAGATCCAGCAATATGTGCGCGAGCTGAACGTGCTCGAGTCGCGCAAGGGTCGCAAGCCGCTCGATGTCAACAACGTGGTGTACTGGTTCAAGAACGCGCGTGCCGCACACAAACGCGCCGAAATGCGACAACTGAACGGCGGCGCTGGCGCCGGACCCGGGTGCCACAGTCCCGGGCACGACACGACCTCCTCGGACAACGGACAAGGCGATCAGCCCTTTTTGGCCAACGGAGACGCGGCTGGACTCAATCACGACAACCAGGACAGCAACAACAGCACCGGCTCGATGGGCCATCATCGAACGGACCCCGCGACTTCGTCGCCTTTGTCGTCTTCCGCTAACGTCCCCCTCAACCTGAGCGACCCTCATCGGAAGGGGACGAGCCCTCACACAAGCAATGGCTTCTGTAAAGGACACGACAATGAGGGCGACGGAGATGGCGAAGGGACGAGAACATCTCCGTCGAGACCGTGTGACTTTTCGCGCGACTCCGTCGGTCGAGAAACTGTGAACGTGAAACAGGAGCCGGCCGACGACGAGGAGCCGTCTTCGGACGTCAGTGACGAAGAAGACGAGGACGACATGGGTGCAGACGACGGCACGTCCGTCCCGACTCCGTCGTCGACGGCTCCCCGGGGCGACAGCCCGCTACAGCATCACGCGGCCAGTGCCCCTGCAACTCCGGCACCTGGTGGGACCCATATGGGAATGTCGATGCCACCGGCCAATAGCGAATTAGCTCGTTCGATGATGTACATGGCGAGTTATTTGCCATCAGCCATCGCGTCGCTCGAAGAGAGGCGCAAAAGAAATCGCACATTCATCGATCCTGTCACCGAAGTTCCACGGCTCGAGCAGTGGTTCGCGCTGAACACTCACCCGTCGCACAACCTTATTCTTAAATACACCGATGAGTTAAACAAGATGCCATACCGACAGAAATTTCCCAAACTCGAACCGAAAAACGTGCAGTTTTGGTTCAAGAATCGACGCGCAAAATGCAAACGACTCAAGCTGTCGCTCTGAGGGTACGAACGCCGCCACCCACCGAGTGGCGACGACTGGACCCTCAGACCCGAGCACCTGCAACCACCACAGGTGGGCAACGCGGTCAATCACACACCCCCACCACTACATATGTGGCCGAGGGGATATTTCCCTCTCTACTGACCAATTTCAAATAAAAATTATTTGAGCCTAAAATTTTAGGTTAAACATTTTCCCCCCGTTTTTTCAATTTTTTTTTCCCTTTTGTTTTTAGAGAAAAAAAAAACGAGTTTTAATGTTTGTTTTTAAAATTCTAAAATTTTGTCAGGGAAATAAATTCAGTCTACACTATAGCAACACGACATAAAGAGGAAATAAAAATTTAAAATAACGAAAATAAGCAAATATATATCATAATTAATTAAAAAACTTAAAAAGGTATACAAGAAACTGTACAAAATATTCCTTTTTAGTTAATTGTGCATTGTACATAACACCTGAAATTTGTTGTAAGTAGTTTCTGCCAGTTTAGAAGTGGTTTTCTTCTGTAGTTGATTATCAGGTGCGCTTGTTATTCTCCTTTTTGTGTACAAAGAGTTTATTTTTTCTCTATTCTTCTGTATTGTAGAAGATGCTAAATGTGTAGAAGCAATGCAATATTCTAGATGTTAACTTTACGTGTGACCAAGAAATATTTTTCTTTTTACACATTTCTTTATCCCCATTTCATTGCTTCGTTTTGGTAAATAGATGATGAACAGAACGCGGTCCACTTTTAAAAATGAAATAAATGAAATGCGTTTATTTCATCGATTTAAGAGAAAATCAAAGTGGAATTATGGACATATCAGGCTTATCATCACCCTACCTCAATTACATACCTTTAAATTTTTGGACATATCATGCAAATGTTTGTTTTAGTGGAAACGAACTCGGTTTTTAATTTGGCAATTTTTCAACATGATCAGAAGACGACAATTATAATCCTATGCAGTACGCAGTGGACATGAAGAGACACCAAACAAAAGGTTAAATTTACAGTATTTTTACATTTTGTAGATAGAAAAAAAAATTCGTTTTCAATTACCTAGTAATTTAACGGCCTCGATAGATGTGCACATATTGTGTAAACTAAAGATATTTAAGTTATTTTCTGGACTATTACTATTCTGTAACCTAAAATCATAAAAATTCAGAAATTTTGTTCGATGAAAAAATGTTTCCACGAAATCATTTATGAAATTGTAATCATTTTTCGATGAAAAATTGTAGGCCAGTATAGGTATAAATTATATATATAGTGTACAAAGATGAAGCAATTAACCAGTTTTTTTATGTTATTAAGTAAGGAATGGAATGTAAGGAGGTTTGTTCTAGTCCTGTGAATGTATCATGTACAGTTTTATCTTAAATCTTGTTTTCATGAGAAAGTTGTTAAAGTTGCTTTTAAATTTTGTTGATTTTTTTTCAATTAATTTTAGGATACTAAATACTATCCTTTCGTGTTTGCATTTGTTTTATAGAAAAAAGTTCCCTTTACCTGTCTCGTTTGTTTTCAATTAACCTTTTCGTGTTGATGGATGTTGATTGAAAATATTAAGTTGATTCGATAAGAAAATGGTGCATTTCTTGTCTCTTCTTGTGACCATTGTAATTTTACTGCTCATTTTAAAACATTTCTTTTTATTAATTTGTTCAAAAATAACTATTGTTTCTCTTGTTTATTTCTTCATTGCTGTAATTAATCTTGTTCGCAATAGTTTGTACACGTCCTCCTGATGTGATATTAAATGAAATACACAATTTCAATTTATTCATTTGAGTTTACACTTTTTTATTTCATTTTTATCTTGAGAAAGAATTATAAAAATAAAGGTATGTGATGCTATTGTGTCATTTGTTTTATCAATCACACGAAAATCAAAACATTTAAGCTTATTACATTAAAAAATACACCCAAGCTTATACGATCAAAGATAAAACCGCTAATTATTTGCGAAAAATTTAGTACAGAATAAAATCTGATAAGGGAATTATAATAATCTTTTTGAACACTTAATCTAAGATGTTCGGGGCTGCTGAAATGAACTGAATTGAGGTGCGTTTGTTGCAAATAAAAAGTAATAAATGAAATAATAAAATGTCAATTTTGAGAGTTGATATTGCCATTTGAAGACTTAATAGTGGCGCTGTTTGTCCGTTTTACAGCACAGCTGGTGATGATGGCGAATTAACCTGGAATGATGCTTCTGTCCGATGCGCCATCAGCGAGTTGCTCGCAGAAATGAGCCAGAGTGCTCTCGCTGCAATTTCTCCGATGTCGCAGGTAAGTGGTACACTGAATTAAAATGAAATAAAAATAAAAATAAGTATTTGAATGCAATTGAAATGTCATGAATTTTTTTTCTTTTTCAGGCAATGATATCTAGTATAGCGAATTCAACGTACCCCGCCAAAATCGGAAAGGTTAAATGTAAAGAATTTGGGGAATGGTATCTTAAGTTTAGGGAACAAGGTAAAATATTTTCTTTCTTACTTGTTTCCCGTTCGGACTGTTTTGCGCGCTTCGAATTTGGTTTTAAACAATCACCGCTTTCTTGCAACGCACGCGCGGCTACTGCTGTTCCATCTAGTGAGAAAATCTTGAAGTCTTTAAATTGGAGAATTTTAATTCAGGAGTTTTAATATTTTTTTTTAGAGAAAAAATAATCTTTGTTTTTAATTAAATTTCGTGTTCGCTAAATACTTTCTTTTCATTTTGTTGTAATTGCAATGTCTTATTAGGATCTCAACTCCAGAGTCAACTTCAAGTGCCTAGTGCTAGTAGTTCTAGCAGTCGTCGAAAGATGGTGACAACGGACACTCGATTTACGTTTCATCCATCTAATGAATTGCCTTTGCTGCGTGAATGGTTTCGAAGTTGTCGAAATCCTTCAGATGAAACATTGCAGACATACGCTGACCAACTAAATGCGGTAAAGTACATATATAGTCAAACCCCGTTATAACGAAACGCTAGAAACCCCCAAAAAATGTCATTGAGTTTGAGTTATAATGTGTGTAAGTTCCAGAAATGGCCATCTTTACAATTGAAAGTTAAGCAAATCGCAAAGTATAAAGTTAATTAACAATAATTTTTTTTAAATAAAAAAGCAGGAAACAAGTGAAAAGATTTCTTAGATACTTTTCACTTGTTATTTGTTTAATTTAAAAAAATAAAGTTATCTCTAGCAAACTTAATGTACATCTTACTCTTACGAAAAGTAACTTTCATGCTCACTTTGTGGCATGGTAGATAAAGTGCTGGTCTTTGGATTTGAATGTTGTCCGTTCAAATCTAAGGCTAGTACATGAAAATAAATAAAATAAATAAAAGTGTAATTTTGTGGAATTACTGGTCTCGAAGGATTAGATATGCCAGAAAATTATAATTACTCCATTTTGAAATAAAAATGAAAAAAATTAACTCGGAATTGACTGCGATTTATTAGATCTAGTGTAAAAAAAAAAAGCCTACAAATTCGATTGGGGATATATTATTTCCACCCTATTTTCCCTGACTTTACCCCTAAAAAAAAACTGAATTATACACTACCTAACATAGTTAGTGTAGAATTTAGTTTTTTTTTAGGGGGAAATTAAGTTAAATATGATGTAGTTAAAATAGGGGGCAAAAAAAGTTTTTTTAGGGGTAAACTTAGGTAGTGTATAATTCA